>SJYC01021419.1:0-28021 GCA_006408675.1 Madoqua kirkii | reverse complement strand
CCAACCTCTATAATTGTGAGACTGTTACTCCTGGCACAAAACAGATGCTGCAAAGCACACAGAGACCCGCAGAGTGGAGACTGTTCTTCCCATTATGCAACCGAGAAAAAGCTCCAAGAACTTACCCCAGCCACACTCCTACGCGGAGGACAGAAACCCAAGTTGAGCCTCCTCACTTTGAACTCCCCTTGCTGGGCAACATGACTCACCTAGGGTCACAGGTCTGTGAGCCTGAGCTGTACCAGAATCGGGGAACCCAGTGCCTGCTCCCCCCGTGATGGCAGTCTGGCCTAACGGCAGCCCCACATTGCTGGGCTCTTTGGAATGGACAGCCACTTGCTCTGCCTACAGATGCTTCTCCTCTGGGCAGGATTCATTAATTCCTGGTAGATGTCAACTACAAGTCCTGGGCAGCCTGCCTAATCTCCGGAGTCACTTAAAATCTCTGTCAGTTTTGCAAAAGTGAATGTTTGGGCAATTTATCTCACGCGTCCTTGTCAATAGAGACACTCTGGGGCCCTCGTTCCGGCATCACGTTTCATTGTTTCAGGCCGATACGTGCCGCGTGGGTCTCCGACACAGTATCACCATAATTGTTTTCTCTTGCCGTGGAAATGGTGCTTTGATACAAGGGAAGGGTGACGGGACCACGCGGCGCTGGCGCTGGGATTCCACAATTATCACTTGTGAAAGGGAGGCTGCTATCAAAGCAGCCACGGGAGAGCGTCTCGGGGCCACCTCTTGGAGTCAGAAAATTTGAGACATATATTTCACAAATGCACTCTGCACGGTAAACCTTTCTGCATAATGCATGAGATTTGATTTAATGTCGTTGTTAATTCTGGTGTTCACAGTGGTGTGCTCTTAAGGGAGCCATCATTTTTTTTATTTCAGATTTTTTTTCTTTTCCTGGCAGCACAGCTCAGGCCGTTTTCGTGTTGTTCTGAAGTGTCTGAGAACAAGACGTCTTCCTGGGGGCGAGGGGTGCAGATGCCAGCTGTGCTTCCAGAGGCTGGGGGGCTGGCAGTGGGTTTGCCTTGGGCTCCGAATTGAACCCTTCAGGGGCCGGGGAGCCCACTCATGCTGGTCCGAGCCCCACCCCCTGCCCCCTCGTGCCTGACTGGGGTTGGCTGGATCTGGAAGGTGGTGTTTTTAAAAAAAGAAAAAAAGGATGTTCGAGAAAAGAAACAGAGCTTTGTAGGGGAATAGAAAAGAAACAATAATACTTTTCAAGTTGTCCAAGAGCATGGCACCGCTCTGGCTGTGCTTGGCTGTGAGAGAGGAAAAGGTGGAAGGGACAGCAAAGATGGATAAAGAAGGATGGAGGGAAGGAAAAAGAGAAGGTGAAGGCCGCTCAGTCATGTCTGACTCTTTGCGACCCCATGGACTGGATGTAGCCCACCAGGCTCCTCTGTCCACGGGGCTCTCCAGGGAAGAGTACTGGGGTGGGTTGCCATTTCCTGTCCAGGGCATCTGCCCAGCCCAGGGATCGAACTCGAGTCTCCTGCATTGCAGGCAGACGCTTTACTGTCTGAGCCACAAGGGAGTGGGGGCCCAAACCAGAACCAGGAGTGGGGATGTGGAGAGACGGGTGAGAAAGAGGGGCTAGGAAGAGACAAACTATGCTGCTCAGATCAGCGGGCCCCGGGTGCTCCTGGAGCCCAGGACACGGGGCCGGAACCTGGAGCCACGAGGGCATAGGCTGCGGCCGCCCAGCTCAGGGAGGCTGGCAGGGAGCTGGCACGGGCTGCAGCCTCCGGAGTCCATCCCGAGTGGAAGGCCGCCGGGCGCGGAAGGCCTGAACTGCTGCTGCCTTTGCAAACATCCGCCATCTATTTAGGGTGACTGCAGCTGCTGAAGAGGTGTGCGCAGGGCTGGGTGTGGGGTGGGGAGGAGCGTGGACAGCTGCCTGGGTGACCAAGACCTGTTTTAAGCCCAAAGATATAGACGATTCTGGTCCAGCCAGGAAGTGTCCAAACTACAGTCTGGCAGCGGACAAACCTTTTTTTCCTCCTGTTTTATTGAGAACTAATTGATGTACATCATGAAGCTTTTTTTACTTTTTCAAATTTCATTTTTAATTAGAGGATAATTGTGTGTGTAAATGTCACTTAGTCATGTCTGACCCTTTGCAACCCCATGGACTGTACAGTCCATGGAATTCTCCAGGCCAAACATATATTTCACAAATGCACTCTGCACGGTAAACCTTTCTGCATAATGCATGAGATTTGATTTAATGTCGTTGTTAATTCTGGTGTTCACAGTGGTGTGCTCTTAAGGGAGCCATCATTTTTTTTATTTCAGATTTTTTTTCTTTTCCTGGCAGCACAGCTCAGGCCGTTTTCGTGTTGTTCTGAAGTGTCTGAGAACAAGACGTCTTCCTGGGGGCGAGGGGTGCAGATGCCAGCTGTGCTTCCAGAGGCTGGGGGGCTGGCAGTGGGTTTGCCTTGGGCTCCGAATTGAACCCTTCAGGGGCCGGGGAGCCCACTCATGCTGGTCCGAGCCCCACCCCCTGCCCCCTCGTGCCTGACTGGGGTTGGCTGGATCTGGAAGGTGGTGTTTTTAAAAAAAGAAAAAAAGGATGTTCGAGAAAAGAAACAGAGCTTTGTAGGGGAATAGAAAAGAAACAATAATACTTTTCAAGTTGTCCAAGAGAATGGCACCGCTCTGGCTGTGCTTGGCTGTGAGAGAGGAAAAGGTGGAAGGGACAGCAAAGATGGATAAAGAAGGATGGAGGGAAGGAAAAAGAGAAGGTGAAGGCCGCTCAGTCATGTCTGACTCTTTGCGACCCCATGGACTGGATGTAGCCCACCAGGCTCCTCTGTCCACGGGGCTCTCCAGGGAAGAGTACTGGGGTGGGTTGCCATTTCCTGTCCAGGGCATCTGCCCAGCCCAGGGATCGAACTCGAGTCTCCTGCATTGCAGGCAGACGCTTTACTGTCTGAGCCACAAGGGAGTGGGGGCCCAAACCAGAACCAGGAGTGGGGATGTGGAGAGACGGGTGAGAAAGAGGGGCTAGGAAGAGACAAACTATGCTGCTCAGATCAGCGGGCCCCGGGTGCTCCTGGAGCCCAGGACACGGGGCCGGAACCTGGAGCCACGAGGGCATAGGCTGCGGCCGCCCAGCTCAGGGAGGCTGGCAGGGAGCTGGCACGGGCTGCAGCCTCCGGAGTCCATCCCGAGTGGAAGGCCGCCGGGCGCGGAAGGCCTGAACTGCTGCTGCCTTTGCAAACATCCGCCATCTATTTAGGGTGACTGCAGCTGCTGAAGAGGTGTGCGCAGGGCTGGGTGTGGGGTGGGGAGGAGCGTGGACAGCTGCCTGGGTGACCAAGACCTGTTTTAAGCCCAAAGATATAGACGATTCTGGTCCAGCCAGGAAGTGTCCAAACTACAGTCTGGCAGCGGACAAACCTTTTTTTCCTCCTGTTTTATTGAGAACTAATTGATGTACATCATGAAGCTTTTTTTACTTTTTCAAATTTCATTTTTAATTAGAGGATAATTGTGTGTGTAAATGTCACTTAGTCATGTCTGACCCTTTGCAACCCCATGGACTGTACAGTCCATGGAATTCTCCAGGCCAGAATACTGGAGTGGGTAGCCTCTCCCTTCTTCAGGGGAACTTCCCAGCCCAGGGATCAAACCCAGGTCTCCCTCATTACGGGTGGATTCTTTTACTAACTGAGTCACAAGGGAAGCCCTTGAGGATAATTACTGTGATTACTGTGATGATTTTTGCCATACATCAGCAGGAATCGGTCACAGGTATACATATGTCCCCTCCCTCTTGAACCCCCCTCCCACCCACTGGGTAAGTTTAAGGCATATAGCATGTGGGTCTGATGTACGTGTATTGTGAAATATTATAGTAGGTTCAGTTTACAGTCATCATCTCATATAGATACAATAAAAAGAAAACAATTTTTCCATGCAATGAGAATGCTTAGTATCTAGCCATCAAATTGTTAGTTATATTCCTAGTGTTACTTATCTTACGGCTGAGGTTTGTAACTTTTGATCACTGTCTTCCAGTTCCTCTTCCCCACCTCCTGTCTCTGGTAACCACAAATCTGATCTCTTTTTCTACGACACTGATGGTTTCTGTTCTACATATTAAATGGGATCATAGGGCTTTTTTCTTCCTCTGCCTTACTTCACTTAGCATAGCATCCTTAATGTCCATCCATGTTGTCAAAAGTGGTAGGATTTCCTTGTTTCTACAGCTAAATAATCTTCCACTGTGCACATGATCACAGCTTCTGGGTCCTTTCATCCACCAAGGAGCACGCAGGTGGTTTTGAAGCCTTGGCTGTTGCCAGCACTGGGCAGACAAACCCTGATGTCCACACGGGATCGTTCAAATGTGTTCAGACAGGAAGCCAGGCCAGGAGATTGAATCTGATCAGACTTGCGGTGGAGCTGATTCAATCTCAGGTCTCGTGGTTTCTGAGCCGGTGTGCTGGCAGCTGGAGGGGAGTGTCCCCTCCACTGTAAGGTGGGGAGACTGAGGCCGGGACCTCTCTCTTCGGCCCCCACAGCGCAGGGCTGCACAGATCCGAATCCCTGCTCTGCCACATGTGGCTTAGAGTAGTTCCTGTACCTCTGATCCTCCAGGTGCTCGTCTGTAGATGAGAAATGAGATGATCGGAGCAGCCCCACCTGCCCCAGGTTGGGGAGGGACTTCACCAGGGAGGCCTAATCCTCCTGGCCTCTCTTCCAGCCCCCTCGCCCCTCCCGTGGGAAGAGGAGGGAATGTTATGCCGGTGGAGCTCGGGGGTCTAGAGCCGACTGTCTGCATAACACGTGGCCTCTGGCCCGCGTCCTCCCCAGGCTGTGATCAGGTGGTGTTCGTCGAAATCAGGGTGACTAGTTAGCGAGCGCCCTTGGCCACAGGCAGAGCGCAGGCAGGCAGAGGCCTGGCCAGCTCAAAGCAGACACTCTGACCCCCAGAGCGGCTCCTGAGTCTGCCTTTTCCTCAATGTTCTCAGTCTGGGCAGGGAGAGGGCTGTTACTTAAAGCCGCTCAAGCCCCAACCATGAACGCCCACCTGGCTGGGCTCCACCAGGAGGCAGAGGCAGGTGGGAGGTGTTTCTGCAACAGCCCCCACACCGCAGGGACCAGGCAAAGTCTCCCTCCGGCATGTGGCCCGTGTGGCCGTGTATCACCCTTGAGCCCCACAAGAGGGGCCCGGCGCAGCCCCCGACCGTGTCCATGTGGTGGCCGTCCCAGCACAGGTCAGAAAAGAACTTCCAGACACGGAGCATTGCAGAACGGACTGAGTTCATTAACAACAAAGAGCAGAGACAATGTGGGCACTGGGAGCACCGCAGGCCGAGCTCTTGACCCATCAGGGAGAGCTGACGGGACGCTGTCTGCACTGCGGGCCGGCTCCAGGGAGAGCCGATGCGTTCGTGAGTTGTTCAGTCGCTCAGTTGTGTCTGACTGTGATCCATGGACTGCAGCATGCCAGGCTTCCCTGTTCTTCACTATCTCATAGCTGAGTTTGCTCAACCTCATGTCCATCGAGTTGGTGATGCTACCCAACCATCTCATCCTTTGCCATCCCCTTCTCCTCCTGCCCTCAGTCTTTCCCAGCATCAAGGTCTTTTCCAATGAGTCGGCTCCTCACATCAGGTGGCCAAAGTGTTGGAGTTTCAGCTTCAGCATCAGTCCTTCCAATGAATATTCAGGACTGATTTCCTTTAGAATGGACTGGCTGGATCTCCTTGCAGTCCAAGGGACTCTCAAGTCTTCTCCAACACCACAGTTCAAAAGCATCATTTCTTCAGTATTCAACTTTCTTTATAGTCCAACTCTCACATCCACACATGACTACTGGAAAAACCATAGCTCTGACTAGACGGACCTTTGTCGGCAAAGTGGTGTCTCTGCTTTTCAATACACTGTCTAGGTTTGTTGCTTGTGTGGGTCAACATTCAGAAAACGAAGATCATGGCATCAGGTCCCATCACTCCATGGGAAATAGATGGGGAAACTGTGGAAACAGTGTCAGACTTTATTTTAGGGGGCTCCAAAATCACTGCAGATGGTGACTGCAGCCATGAAATTAAAAGATGCTTACTCCTTGGAAGAAAAGTTATGACCAACCTAGATAGTATATTCAAAAGCAGAGACATTACTTTGCCAACTAAGGTTCGTCTAGTCAAGGCCATGGAGGGCTCCAAAATCACTGCAGATGGTGACTGCAGCCATGAAATTAAAAGATGCTTACTCCTTGGAAGAAAAGTTATGACCAACCTAGATAGTATATTCAAAAGCAGAGACATTACTTTGCCAACTAAGGTTCGTCTAGTCAAGGCCATGGATTTTCCTGTGGTCATGTATGGATGTGAGAGTTGGACTATGAAGAAGGCTGAGCACCAAAGAATTGATGCTTTTGAACTGTGGTGTTGGAGAAGACTCTTGAGAGTCCCTTGGACTGCAAGGAGATCCAACCAGTCCATTCTGAAGGAGATCAGCCCTGGGTATTCTTTGGAAGGAATGATGGTAAAGCTGAAACTCTAGTACTTTGGCCACCTCATGCTAAGAGTTGACTTATTGGAAAAGACTCTGATGCTGAGAGGGATTGAGGGCAGGAGGAGAAGGGGATGACCGAGGATGAGATGGCTGGATGGCATCACGGACTCGATGGATGAGAGTCTGAGTGAACTCCGGGAGATGGTGATGGACAGGGAAGCCTGGCGTGCTGTGATTCATGGGGTCGCAGAGTCGGAGGCGACTGAGCTGAACTGAGCCAATTTTTGTAGCCTCAAGAAGAAGAAAAGTCCTGCTGGAGGGGTGCTATTAGGTGGCTGGTTAGGGGCTATAGGGTGAGCACAGGGTGGGCATTTCTGCCTAACTTGGGGTGAGGAAACCAGCTGGTGATGACCAGGGGGGCTTTTGGCAGCAGTTACAAAGGGGCTCAGTCAGTTCTAGGGGTGACCTTGGTTCTGGGCTCTGTGTCTGTGGCCTTGGTGCAAGGCCTCACACCTGTGACCTTGGACTGGGACTCCACAGCCCACCTGCTGGGGCTGGGCCTGCCTCTCCCCAGGAGACCGTGCTGTGTCAGTGGGAGGGTCTCTTCTCCAGCACCTGCCACCAGCTCCCCCTCCTCCGCCCCAGAAGCCACAGGAGGACCAATGTCCTCACCACCTGAATGGCCGGGACTTGGGGACGCTGTGCTCTGGCCTGGACACGACACGGGACCCGCATCAGAGAAACGAGAGGATGCTACCTTGCTCTCAGTCTCCTGGGTCCTTGAAACGAGGTGTCACCCACTCACTGCTGGGCGCTGGGAGACGGCTCAGTGGGCGCACGTCCCCTCCCTTACAGAGACGAGGACAGGCAGGCAGGTGACCGCAGCCACGGGTAGGAGTGGAGTGAATGTGGAGGTGAGAAGAGGCACGAGGTGAGCACGGTGCCCACACCCTCTGCATTCAGGAAGTAGCCCCAGGTGTCCATGGGACTCTCCCGGCAAGAATACTAGAGCGGGTTGCCATGCCCTCCTCCAGGGGATCTTCCCGACCCAGGGACTGAATGCACATCTCTGGTGTCACCTGCACTGGCAGGAAGGCTCGTTACCACTAGCACCACCTGGGAAGATAAAGGGAAAGTCTTAGTTGCTCACTTGTGTCCAAGTCTTTGCGATCCCATGAACAGTAGCCCACCATGCTCCTCTGTCCATGGGATCTCCAGGCAAGAATGCTGGGGTGGGTTTCCATTCCCTTCTCCAGGGGATCTTCCAGACTCAGGGATGGAACGCAGGTCTCCTGTTTTGTAGGCAGGGTCTTTACCATCTGAGCCACCAAGGAATCCCTCCTTACAAAGTAGTTAAAGTTAAATGGGGTCTTGAGTGTGGGGCCCTGGCCCGGCAGGTCGTGTGTCCTTATGCGAAGAGACCCCAGGGAGCTGGCCCTTCTGGCTCCCGAGGACAGAAAGGAGGTGGCCGTCTGCTCTTCAGGGGGAGCGCCCTCGCCAGAAGTAAAGCCTGCTGGCACGCCGACCCTGGGCTTCTGGCCTCCACAACGGCAAGAAAAGAAAGGCTTGTTGTTGAAACCCTGGCCTGCGGTGTATGTTGTGGGGGCCTGCCCACACTGACCCACCGGGCAGCAGCTCTCCTTTGTTGTGGTTCTGTGTGGGGCACCTGACCCAGGCCAGCCCACCGGTGCCTGCCTTGGACACAGCGCCTGTCCAGGGTGAGACCTCGGCTCAGCCAATCAGGGACACTGGGGGCTCTTTGCTGGGAACATGGAGCCATGACTTTTCACGGCTCCTTACCGTATGGGGAGCTGGGAACACAGGGCTGTCCCGCAACGCCGAGGGGCTGGCCTCCCTGAGACCACAGGGCCAGGAAATGTCCTGCAGCCCTTGGGCAGCCGATGGCCCCGTTTCTCCCCCTGCTCTTATCCGCACGCTTTGCCCTTCTGCCGTGACCCTGGCCCTGGCCCCGAGGACAGCTCTGGCCGACAGGGTGTGAGCATTAGTGACGCCGCCAAAGCTTGGAAGCCGCCCTGCTAGCACTCTCGCTTGGACTCGGCTGGTGTCCAGGGAAGGCGTGCCCATTCATCAAATGGAAACGCGGTGCCTGCAGGAGAGTGGAGTCTTCCCAGCCACCCTGGTGCCTGATGCCTGCCAAGCAAGTCCTGAAGAGACCAGAGCTGCCCGCTGACCCACCAACTTGCAGGCAGTGACCAGAGGCCACTGCTCTAAGGCGCTGGGTCTGCATGGTGTGCCCCGTGGCATCGCGGCAGCAGGGGATGCCTGGTGCCAGGCCCAGCCAACACGTTCCTATCTTCAGGGAGGCTGGCCGAGTCCTGATCCTAACAGATCCATCATCTTCTCTCAGCCTGCCGTTACCCAACAAGAGGGGCTGACGAATCAGAACCACGGAATTTTCACTGGAGGGCTGGTTCCCTAGAAGATCGTTTAATGGCAAGTTTACAGAACACAGATGCAGAGACCACCACCGACATTTCCAGCCCTAGACGAGCCTCCAGGCTGTGGTCAGGGGACGCGGAGGGAGCGGGGGTCTGGCGAGGCTGGAGGCGGGTCTGTCTCCTGCAGCGCCCCCAGAGCCCCCGTCGGGGACGGGCCTCTGGCGTGGGGACCGCCCTGCTTGCCGGCCTGGGCCCCGCGCTCCCCGCGGCCGCTGAAGACCTTCTCGTAGTACTCAATCAGCAGCTCGGTGAACAGGTTCAGGGGCACGAGGGCACTCAGGGAGGAGGCCCCCTGGGACGGCCAGATCAGATTCAGCCCGAAGACGCAGGCCAAGTTGGAGCTGTTCATCTTGTTCGAGATGCTCTCCTGGGACACCTGGGGTGAGAACACGGTGGAGATGAGAGGAGGTGTGGCCGGGCATTCCGTGCACCCGGAGGAGGGCTGGTGCCGCCCCATCTGTAAAACGGAAGGGATGGGCCTTGATGCCCCAGGGGCCCACTGGCTCCGGCCTCTTGATCTCCTTCCAGAATGTCCAGCAGCATCCTCCCAACTCCTCCCCATCCCAGCCTCCTCCTCCACTCCCAGGACTCAGGGGGGTGGGGCCCTGGCTCTTGGAGGGTTAACGAGAGTGTAGGGAACTTGCCTCCCCAAAGGGGCTGCCCCCTCATCTCGGCCAACACTTAGAGCAGCCCCAGGGCTGGGAGAGGAGACACTTCGATTGCCTT
Source organism: Madoqua kirkii (assembly GCA_006408675.1). NCBI lineage: Eukaryota > Metazoa > Chordata > Mammalia > Artiodactyla > Bovidae > Madoqua > Madoqua kirkii. The sequence continues at coordinate 18,356 of SJYC01021419.1, read as the reverse complement.
AGGGCCTCGGTGTGTGGCTCACGGTGCGGCAGGCCCAGGACACTTCCTGCTCAGGCCTCACGCTGGCTGCAGACTCTGAGCATCCTTGTCTGGGCACCCCGTCCGCACCCCACCCCATGACCTGCTGGGCAGAGGTGTGGCTCGGTCAGGCCTTGCAGGAGGCCCTTCGGGCCCAGACTGGGCTCCAGGGTCGAGGGAGGTGAGAACCCAGGCCTCGTCTGCCTGGGCACTGGCTCGGCCCCCTCACCTCGTGCAGGAAGCCCATGAGGTAGCTGAGGACGGCGTAGTTGTGTTCCGGAAGGTTCTGCAGGATCTGGCGGCAGCAGGTCACCCGCAGGCTGCTCTCCACACCTGCCATGGCCCAAGGATCCTTCCTGAGCGTCCCCTTCCTGCATCCCTCCAAGGACGGGCAGGGGCGTGGGGAGGGGGGAACAGACTGCCCCACGCCTGGCCTTGGGTCCCACTTCCCAAGGAAGCTCCGCTCCGAGCTCTGCCTGCTTCTTCACCTCGGGCACCGCGACTGCTCCCCGCCATGACCCCCGGGAGCCAGATCACCTTACGGACGGGAAGGTTGATACAAACTACAGGCCGAGGGCCAGGAAAGCTTTATTGGCCCAGGCCCACATCCGTTCACCTGCCCATGGCTGTTTTGCATGGTGGCTGAGTCTGGCACACACAGCCTAAAACAGTTACTATCTGACTCTACAGAAGAAGCACATGGCCCTGCTCTGGACTAACGCAACCTGTTTCCCATCCACAGCTCAGGGCCCCACACCCAGCGGGGTCTGGAAGCAGCCAAGCAACCGAGCACCACATATCCCACTGAGCTCCATAAACTGCAAGGGCAGACGTGCTACTCAGCACGCATTCGCCAAGCTCTGGCTGCTGACACACACGTGCGCACACGGACACACCTCGAGCTCCCAGCACCCCAAACCTCCGCCCACTAAGCCCTGGGCACGGCGACTGTGGACTAACACAGCCTCTGCGGAAAGACACAGCATTCCCTGCTGTGAACATTCTTGTTGGTTTTCAACAGAAGTCATTCTTCACCGAACTCAAGCGGTTGCGGGTAATTTGAGCAGACCAGGGATTCCCTTGGAGTTATTATGTCCAAGGAATCAGCAAGTCTTGTTGCCCTGGATCTCTGCTTTCCAGCCTCGACATCTTGCTAAGAGCTGTGGTTCCAGAACAGATATGGTACAGCGTCCACCCCTGGCTTTACCTATGTATGGTTTCTTCAAGAAAGAAGGAAGTGAGCAGGAAGGAGCAGCTCGCTGTCACAAAGCCACCACAAACCAAGCGCTTACTGTGTGCCAGAAATCATGCCAAGCAGTGTATGACCTTTCATTCTCAGAGAAACCTCGATTTTATACAGACGAGGAAAGTGAGCTCAGAGAGGTTCAGTGACCTGCCCAAGGCCACACAGTCAATGTGTGCTGAAGCCCAGACTTGAGTCCCGTTCTGTTCAGCATGAGCTGGTGCTCTAAACCTTGCTGTAGCTTGGCGGCTACACCTACAGCAGTCGCCTTTTCTTCCTGGACACCACAGGCCACCTGGGAAGCCCATTTCCTCCAGAGCATCCTCTGCAAGGACTTCTTGCCTCACTCCAAGGAGACACGCACCCCACTTGGGCAGGGTTGCCGAGAGAATAGAGGAGATCCAGTTCAATGTGAATTGGAGATAAACAGCAAATTCTTTTTCAGTGCAGGTATATCCTGTTCAATGTTTGGAACATACTTATTCTAAAGAGTTTAGAATCCTTACTTACACATAGATACATGCTTATACTAAGAGTTCATTATTTACCTGAAATTCATATTTGACTGGACGTCCTGTGTTTTTTTAAAAGCTGAATCTGGCAACCCTATGCCTGAGTCACAATTCAATCAAGCTGAGTTGTTGAGTGACAGCCGACAGGGTCCATAGCCTGCAGAGTAACTGAGCTGATAGAAAGATAGGCAGCTATTAAAAAGAATGAGTAGAGGTGCAAATAAAGAGGAAGGAAGTAGCCCATGACTGCAAACTTTCCACAGCAGCTGCTCCAAGCTGGGGCCAGGCAGCCGTGGATCACCAGGTTTCGGCTGGAATGAGAAGTACTTTCTCGGGCAGGAGTTTGTTTGGGTTGGAGTCACCGTCCCAGGGGTACAGCCTCGAGCCTTCTAACTCTCATTGTTAGAAACTATCAGAGTGCCTGTTCAAACCTCTTCCTGTGTGTATGGGGCGGGGCAGGGAGGAAGTCGGGGCCCGGCTGTGGGTGTCTATGGCTTGACACCCAGCAGGAGTCGAATCCAGTTTGGGGGGAACACTGGGGGCAGAGGTCATCCCACTGAAAGCAACAGTGTTTGATGACGCTGCTTTCCCAGCATCCTCCAGCATCTCTGACAGGCCCTCATTGTTGTTTAGTTGCTAAGTCATGTCTGAGTCTTTATGACCCCAGGGACTGTAGCCCGCCAGGCTCCTCTGTCCATGAGATTCTCCAGGCAAGAATACTGCAGTGGGCTGCCAATTCCCTCTCCGGGGGAAGACCCTCCTAGCCTAGGGAAAGGACCACGTCTCCCGCATTTGCAGGCGGATTCTCTACCACTGAGCCACCTAGGAAGCCCTGGCGTGCCCTCACTGGCTGTTAGACGTGGTCAGCGCCACGGCCCTCGGTGCACCTGGTCCGTTCCCGAACGCCGGCATCACCACGCCCGCGAGCTGCAGCTCACGTCATGTCTGCACGGCGTTCTCCACCACTCTGGGGAGCCTCTCTCCTCAAGCTCTAGTCAGGCTTGTCTGAGTTCTTTTATTAACAAAGCCTCTGGTTTCAGGCTTCCTTTTGTCTCTGCACTGTCCAGCTTTACGAAGGGCTGTAAGCGAGTGTAACGGGAACCTTGATCACCCTTGCCGTCTGATGAGTCCTCATCCCCCCATCCCCGACCCCCTAGGGGATGTTGGGCCACCTGGTCTGCTGGTAGCAAGAGTCCTGTTGGCTCGGTGTAGTCAGAATCCGCCCCCACCTACCCCCGTGCCTGTTTCCTCCGAGTAATCTTCCATCCACAGACCACCCGCCCACCGCCTCCTCGGCGAAAGGCCCCTCCTCCTGCTTGCGGTATTTGGAGTTGAGCCCAGGCTGTCTCCCCGCGGCAGCAGTCCCTACGCCTCTCATGATGCCTGCTGCCCCACGACGGGTGCCTCACTGTGCTCTCTCAGGGGCCATGCATAGCTTTTCCTGTAACAGCAGGCGAGGTTCTAGACGAGGAAGTTGAGGTGCTAGAAGTAGAGATCCTGCGGAACAGTGCAGGGGGTGCACTCTGACCAGAGCGACGTACCCCAGATCTAGAGATGCCCTCCGAGACCGTGCCTCTGGGCCCAGGGGCATCTGATAACCCCTGACCCCGTGTCCCCCAACCATGGGCAGGGCTGGCCTGGCCGAGGCTGGCGGGGGTCCGGGAGGGACAGCCCCTCTCCTGGCCCGCAGCACGGAGGGAAACAGCAGGAGGCCGAGCAGCCCCACCCCCACCCACCTGGCCTTCGGCCGGCACCCTGGGCAGCCCTGGCCGGCACCCCAGCGGGGACGTACTGGTGATCTCTAGGATCTGCTCGTAGGCCTCGAAGGTCAGCAGCGGCTGGGGCAGCTCCCGCAGGAAGGTCTTCAGGATCACGGCCGGAAGGTGGATGTCCCCGTAGTCATCAAAGTTCACGGGCTTCCCTGGACACACAGGGGCGCGCGTCTGAGTTCCAACGCTGGGCTGGGGACTCCAGTGCAGAGCAGGCTCGGCTCGAAACGGCTCGAAACCTTCTGAGGGGAGGAGCCCGACGCCAGGACACAGCACTGTCCCGGCCTGCCGATGGAGTCACCTGCCTCCCCTGCCTCTCACGGCGCCCGGCGGAGGCTGGGGACACCGGGCTTTCAATGAATTAATTTGGCAGCACCAGGTCTTCGTTGCAGCATGCAGGGTCTTTGATCTTTGTTGCGGCACGGGGGATCTCGATCCCTGACCAGAGGTTGAACCCAGGCCCCCATATGACAAGTGTGGAGTCCTCACCACTGGACCACCATGGAAATTTCAGGGGGACACTATTGATTCTCTGCCATATGACCCAGTCCCGCCTGGACAAGAGCATCCCGAGGTCAGGCCTGGCTTCCACGGTCCCCAGGCTTGAGAGGGGAGGCTTGGGGTCCGGGCACAGACTCACCAGGGCAGCTGCCCCCCAATCTGGGCTATTCTGGGGTCGGGGGTGGGGGTAGCTCTGCTGGCTCGCATGTGGGCTCTGTGGCCCCAGAGGCCCCTGTGAGGCTGGCTGGGTGGGAGACTGACAGGGAGGGTCTCGGGCAGCCACTCACCTTGGTTGTAGAGCCGCTGGATCTCGCGGACCGTCTGGACACTGGCTGATCTCCGGAACAGGCCCTCGGTATGGAGTCCTGTGGGGAGAGTCTCCAGGCATCTCACAGGGCCCAGCATCTGAGGTTTCTGGAACGTTCCGTGACTCCCCCTGCCCATCATCCCCCCACCACAGCTGGCAGGGAACACTCTCCAGCCTGGCTCGTCTTGTTTATTCCTCTTAAATCAAACCTTTTCCGTATTCCCCAGTCCCACCTGATTCCCCACCTCTGTGGACCCCAGCAAAGGAGAGTGGAAGAGGCTGATGCTTCAGGCAGACAGCTGGGGTCTGCCCAACAACGCTGCCTTGGGCCAGCTGTGTGACCTCAGAGAAAGCACTCAGCCTCTCTGAGCCTCAGCTGCCTCGTCTGCCAAGTAAGCCAGGAGCGCCCGCCTCCAAGGGCTGCTGGAAGGATGAACGGGGTAACGCATGGCCCGAGCCCGGCCCCCAGGACACCCCCAAACATGCTGCTCCCCTTTCGCTCCAGTGTCTAGAGCTGACCTGGCCTAGATGGCGGCCACTAGCTTCCCATAGTGGTTCACATTTGTGCAATCAAAATTAAATCAAGTAAAAAACCAAGTTACTCGGGCTTGGCACACGAGCCACACACACAGTGCTCCGCTGGACGACGGCCACATATGGCCAGTGGCTACCACCCTGGACAGTGCAGACAAAGAGCATGTCCATGTTCACCAGGACAACACCAGGCCCCAGACCCCCAGGCTCGCTGCTCACCCCTCCCCAGTCTCTTCCACGCTGAAGCTGGGTGAGCTATTTGACACCTACATTCAAACCTCATTGGCTCTGGCGCAGAGGTCTTCCTGTCTCCATCAGTCATGGGAGGGCTGCCTGCGAACCCATACCACAGACCTACAGGTCTGCCTACTGCTGCCCAGCTCTCCTGCCCAGGGCCCCCCGCCCGCCCCTCTAAGCCCTTTATCCAGCCCCCACTGGCTCCACGCTCCTTCCTACCTTCACCCTCTGCACCCGCGGTTCCCCTTGCCTAGGGGCCCCTCCTCTCTTTCTTGCTGAGTGACTGTAATAGGCAGAATTCTGACATGGCCCCCAGGCTCCTGGGGTCCCACGTATTCATTCAAACATTAATCTAGATGCTATAGTGAAGGGACTCTGTGGAGGGAATCAGGTCCAATGCGGCTGACCTGAAGGTACGGAGACAATCTAGGCTGGGTCTGGCCTACTCAGGTGAGCCTCATAAGAGGGACCCAGGTTCCTCCTGGGAACACAGACTCAAACCATGTGGGACAAGGATTTGAGGTGTGGGGGTTTCTCCAGGGGGAGGTCACACAGCAAAGAAAGCAGGCTGCCTCTAGGAACAGAAAGAGACCCCTGGCTGACGGCCAGCAAAGACTCAGGCAACTTGGAACTACAACCGCAAGAACTGAACTTGACTCGCACTGGATGAGCATGGACGTGGAGTCTCGCCCAGAGCCTCCAGAAAAGAGCACAGCCTGCCAGCACCTGGAGTTGAGCCTGGTGAGACCCTGAGCAGAAATCCCACCCCCGTGGCCAGACTTCTGACCTCAGACATTATAATACACTTTAAGCTCCTAAATCTGTGGCTATTTGTTACACAGCCACCCGCGTGTCAGAGCTCAGGCTCCCCTGACCTCTGTGACCGGCTCATCCCTGTCCTGTCAGTCTGTAGCTGTCATAGCTACAGCCCCTGGAAGGGACACAGGCTGTGTGTTACGGTCACCATGACAACCCTAGAGCCTAGACCAGGCCTGAATGCAGCTGAGTGTTCAACGAATACACGTTTAATCCACATATTCTTCAACAAACAGAGTGAGTTCCTACGATGAGCTGTTTTTTTTTTTTTTCAAATAAGGGAATTAATATATTTTTTTAAAAAGGAAAACTCCCTCCCACAGTTTCTATGAAATTTTTTATCCACAAGTTTTTTTGTCCATTCCTGAAATACATAACGGAAAGGGCAGGACTACTAATGACCGAGCAGAAAGAAATGCCGAAGGGGACAGAGCTCCAAGTGGCCAACCGCAGGCCCTCCAGCCCGAGAGCCGTGGTCTCAGAACTTTTTATGCCTTGAGTGGGCAGTTCCTGGGACATGCTGGGAACCACCTCCAGGGACCCCACTTCCCCTCTGATGCATTGACCCCCACAGCTCCTGCATCTGAGTCTGTAGGGGACCACCCCTCGCTGGCAGCCCTTCTCTCAAGAATGGTCTTCCTCCCGTTAGGGTAAAAGACACCTCCATGCACCTTCCCTGTGGGTCTGAGCTCTGGCCTCAGGAGTCCAGGAGGACCCACAAGGCTCACCCCCAAGCCACTGAGCACACCCACCCCACTGGCAATGTGTCTGCAAACCAAGCGTGCTCTCGTGCTAAAGGACCAGAGGTGTGTGAAGCATCACACACACTACCTCACTTAGGCTCCACAGCAACCCCATGCACCAGGCAGACAGATGAGGAAACAGAGGCCCAGAGAAGGAAGGTGACTCGCCCGAGGCCACACAGCTAGCATACAGCAGAGCCAGGGCTCAAACCAGAGAGCCCGGGCCCTGCCCATCCGGTCATCCCCCCAGGCCCAGGTTCCAGCCCCTCCCATCCTCTGGCCTGTGCGGCGCTTAGGATCCCAGAGAGGCCTCCAGGAGAGGAGTCCCTGGCACCCTCACCTCCCCTGGCTGGAGCCAGTTCTTACTCACCTTTCTCTCTCAGGTATGTCACTGTGTATCTCAGCACGGGGGGGATGAGTTCACCTTGATTTTTGTTTTTTAGGCTGAGGGGAGAGAAAAGAGGGCAACAGTTTTCACCTGGGTGTGGTCGATGATCGCGACAAGCACAGGGTCCTCACCACACCTATGAGAAAACAGGGTCCGAGGTGTCGTACAGGGAAAGAAAGAGGCAGCCTGGGCCCCAAGGAGGCAAGCTGTCTGGTGGCCAAGAGAGGCAGAAATAATAAAAATGGCAGTGCATTATCTGAGCGCTCCCCCAGAAGGGTGCACGTGTTACGGAGGAGATCTGCGGTTGGCGAGGGCTCCACAGGGGGCAACTTCTGTGCTGGGTTTTGAGGGACGAGTAGGAGCTTGCAGAGGACAGAAGAGGAAAGGGCATTCCAGGCAGAAGGAAACACACAGAAGAAGGCCCAGAGGTGTGAGGAGATCTGGAAAAGCAGAACCAGGAGACCGAATCAATCAAGAGATGCTTTGTGAAAACCAAGTCTGTTGCCTCGGACAGGCTGTTAACAGTCTCTTGAGTAGTAATCTGATACAGAGATTCAGACACAGTTTCTATGAAATTTTTTATCCACAAGTTTTTTTGTCCATTCCTGAAATACATAACGGAAAGGGCAGGACTACTAATGACCGAGCAGAAAGAAATGCCGAAGGGGACAGAGCTCCAAGTGGCCAACCGCAGGCCCTCCAGCCCGAGAGCCGTGGTCTCAGAACTTTTTATGCCTTGAGTGGGCAGTTCCTGGGACATGCTGGGAACCACCTCCAGGGACCCCACTTCCCCTCTGATGCATTGACCCCCACAGCTCCTGCATCTGAGTCTGTAGGGGACCACCCCTCGCTGGCAGCCCTTCTCTCAAGAATGGTCTTCCTCCCGTTAGGGTAAAAGACACCTCCATGCACCTTCCCTGTGGGTCTGAGCTCTGGCCTCAGGAGTCCAGGAGGACCCACAAGGCTCACCCCCAAGCCACTGAGCACACCCACCCCACTGGCAATGTGTCTGCAAACCAAGCGTGCTCTCGTGCTAAAGGACCAGAGGTGTGTGAAGCATCACACACACTACCTCACTTAGGCTCCACAGCAACCCCATGCACCAGGCAGACAGATGAGGAAACAGAGGCCCAGAGAAGGAAGGTGACTCGCCCGAGGCCACACAGCTAGCATACAGCAGAGCCAGGGCTCAAACCAGAGAGCCCGGGCCCTGCCCATCCGGTCATCCCCCCAGGCCCAGGTTCCAGCCCCTCCCATCCTCTGGCCTGTGCGGCGCTTAGGATCCCAGAGAGGCCTCCAGGAGAGGAGTCCCTGGCACCCTCACCTCCCCTGGCTGGAGCCAGTTCTTACTCACCTTTCTCTCTCAGGTATGTCACTGTGTATCTCAGCACGGGGGGGATGAGTTCACCTTGATTTTTGTTTTTTAGGCTGAGGGGAGAGAAAAGAGGGCAACAGTTTTCACCTGGGTGTGGTCGATGATCGCGACAAGCACAGGGTCCTCACCACACCTATGAGAAAACAGGTCCGAGGTGTCGTACAGGGAAAGAAAGAGGCAGCCTGGGCCCCAAGGAGGCAAGCTGTCTGGTGGCCAAGAGAGGCAGAAATAATAAAAATGGCAGTGCATTATCTGAGCGCTCCCCCAGAAGGGTGCACGTGTTACGGAGGAGATCTGCGGTTGGCGAGGGCTCCACAGGGGGCAACTTCTGTGCTGGGTTTTGAGGGACGAGTAGGAGCTTGCAGAGGACAGAAGAGGAAAGGGCATTCCAGGCAGAAGGAAACACACAGAAGAAGGCCCAGAGGTGTGAGGAGATCTGGAAAAGCAGAACCAGGAGACCGAATCAATCAAGAGATGCTTTGTGAAAACCAAGTCTGTTGCCTCGGACAGGCTGTTAACAGTCTCTTGAGTAGTAATCTGATACAGAGATTCAGGAAACTTTAAATGCTTTAAAGACAGGGAAACTTTAAAACACAGGTACAGTCATACGAATGGCCCTTCCAGCCCCACCTCCCCACACCCCCGCTCAAGCGGCAGGCAGAAATCTGAAGCCAGAGCCGCCTACGCTGACCCATCCGACCGACGCCTGGGCTCCCTCTAAACGCGTTTGCCTCTCTCCTTCCTCATCTGCTGTATTTTCTTGCCTAAAAGGCAGCGTGTTTGAGAGACTGGGCTACATTGGGCCAGGCTCCTCTGTCCATGGGTTCTCCAGGCAAGAATACTGCAGTGGGTTGCCATTTCCTCCTCCAGGGGATCTTCCCCACCCAGGGATCAAACCCAGCCTCCTGCACTGCAGGCGGTTTCTTTACCATGTGAGCCGCCAGGGAAGCCCCCAGCCAGGGAAGCCCCCAGCTCGACGGAGGGGCCAGGGCTCTGAAGTCAGACATTCCTGGCTGGGATCCCGCCCTGACACTTTTTAACTGAGCAGAATATGTTTTGCTGATCCTAGGATGCCTTTCATGAAAGGAAAAAAACCCAACATTCAACAGAGTAGGCACAGGAGGGATTTTCCCCAACCTGATCGAGGGAACCTGTGAAAAACTAGCTTCTACTTAATGGTAAAGAGGCTGAAAACTCCCCTCTAAGATCAGGAGCAAAGCGAGGGTGCCCGGGCTCGTCACTTCTGTCCAACACTGTACTGGAGGCACAGCCAGTGCAATCAGGCAAGACAAGGAAATAAAAGGCTCCCAAGCTGGAAAAGAATAAGCATAACGATCTCTATCTGCAGACGGCATGATCTCAGATTTGGAAAATACTAAAAAAAATTCACAAAAAAAATCTATTAGAAGAAATGAGTTCAACTAGATTGCAGGAGATAGAATCAGCAGACAAAAATCAGTTGTATTTCTATACACTAGCAATGAACAATTAAAAATGAAATTAAGAAAGCAATTTGATTTGCAATAGCATCACAAAGAATAAAAACTAAATAAATTTAATAAAAAAAGTACAGAACTGCCACGCTGAAAACTATAAAACATTTTTGAAAGAAATTTAAAGATTCAAATAAATGGTAAGACATCCTTACTTTTGAATTGGAAAGAACCTGCTTGTCAATGCAGGAGACATAAGAGACTCAGGTTTGATCCCTGGATTGGGAAGATCCACTGAAGGAGGGCATGGCAACTCGCTCCAGTAGTCTTTCCTGGAGAATCCCATGGACAGAGGCGCCTGGTGGGCTACAGTCCATGTGGTCACACAGAGCTGGACACGAATGAAGCAACTTAGCATGCAGCACATTATTAAAATGGCAATAGCCCCCAAATTGGCCTACTGACATAGCACAGTCCCTACTGAAATTCCAATTGCTTTTCTTGCAGAAATTGACAAGCCAATTCTAAAATTAATAAAGCAATTCAAGGGACTCAGAAGAGCTGAAATAACCTTGAAAAAGAAAAACAAAACTGGAGGAATCACACTTCCCAATTGCAAACTTACTATAAATCTGCAACGATAAAGATCATGTAACACCAGCTTACAAATCAATGGAACAGAATCAAGAGTCCAGAAATATACCCTCATCAGTTCAGTTCACTTCAGTCGCTCAGTCGTGTCCAACTCTTTGTGACCTATGAATTATAGCACGCCAGGCCTCCCTGTCCATCACTAACTCCCAAAGTTCACTCAAACTCACGTCCATCGAGTCGGTGATGCCATCCAGCCATCTCATCCTCTGTTGTCCCCTTTTCCTCCTGCCTCCAACCCCTCCCAGCATCAGAGTCTTTTCCAAAGAGTCAACTCTTCGCATGAGGTGGCTAAAGTACTGGAGTTTCAGCTTTAGCATCAGTCCTTTCAAAAAACACCCAGGACTGATCTCCTTTAGAATGGACTGGCTGGATCTCCTTGCAGTCCAAGGGACTCTCAACAGTCTTCTCCAGCACCACAGTTCAAAAGCATCAATTCTTTGGCGCTCAGCTTTCTTCACAGTCCAACTCTCAGATCCATACATGACCAGTGGAAAAACCAGAGCCTTGACTAGATGGACCTTAGTGGGCAAAGTAATGTCTCTGCTTTTGAATATGCTGTCTAGGTTGCTCATAACTTTCATGGTCAATTAGTTCCTCACAAGGGTGTCAAGGCAATTCCATGGGGGCAAGGAGTCTTCTCAACAAATGCTCCTTGCCTGTGTGGAGTATCAGGGAAGGCTTTCTGGAGGAGGGGATCAGAAGAGGGAGTAAGAGCAGGCGATGAACTGGGCAGCAGGAACTGCCTGCATCCTATTAAGGCCTCACGGCCCCGGGGATAAGAGAGCAGGGTTTCACCTTGTGGTTAGAGGGAAAGAGGCGAGGGTGAGAAGTTACATCACAAGCTTGCCTTCCCAAAGCTGGAAAAGGCTGGAGCTGGGATGCGACCTGCCTCCCTCCCCCACCGCCCCAGAGGCCCCTCCCCTTTTCCATCGCTTCACAGCTGCCCAGTTCAGGGCTGTTTCCATTGTCCCTCTTCAGGCATGGCAGGCAGGCAAAGACTTCTTGAATCTCTGACTTCCCCTTAATATATTAACTTAATTAGCTCGTGCTAAGGTGATAGTGTTCTGTTGTGTGTTTTTGAACGTAACTCAGCGAATTAACACTTGTGAATAGGATCTGCTTATGAATTTTAATGACTTTCATTCATTCACAGTCCAAACAAATTACATATTTGGTGCTTTATTTAATATGCTTATTGCCATTTTATTACAGTCATTCGCAATGAAACAGCATAAAATATTAATTTAAAGAGGCAATCGCATGGATTAGCTCTCAAAGTGGCACGTGCAGAATGGTTTTCAGAGGCTGCCCAGTGATAGTCACCATTCCCTAAAGATGTAATGAACTGACAGGAACAGCAACAACTGGTTCTGGAGTGGGGCTGGACCACACTTTACACCAGATATCCCCAGCATCTGCTGGCAGCTCTGGGCTGAAATGCTGCATCAGCACCTTCCAAAAGGCACCTGCTCGAAACCAAGGCCAAGGTGCCCTGGTGAACTTCATAGGCTGAGTGGTACCCAAATCACAACACCTCACACACACACACACACACACACACACTGTACTCAAGCAGATGGCTTCAGAAGTCCACAAGCTGGGTGAGTTTTACTTTTTGTTTTTCATTTTTAAAGCTTTGTTAGATGATAAGGAGACTTCCCTGGTAGCTCAGACGGTATAAAGAATCCACATGCAATGCAGGAGACCTGGGTTCAGTCCCTGGGTTGGGAAGATCACTCTTTGTGATCTGATGGACTGTAGCCTGTCAGGCTCCTCCATCCGTGGAACTTTCCAGGCAAGAATACTGGAGTGGGTTGCCATTTCCATCTCCAGGGATCTTCCCGACCCAAGGATTGAACCTTGGTCTCCTGCATTGCAGGCAGACACTTTATCCTCTGAGCCACAAGGGAAGCCCAGATGATAAGGAGACTTCCCTGGTGGCTCAGATGGTATAAAGAATCCACCTGCAATGCAGGAGACCGGGATTCAGCCCTGGGGTCAGGAAGATCCCCTAGTGAAGGGCATGGCAACCCACTCCAGTGTTCTTGCCTGGAGAATCCCATGGATAAAGGAGCCTGGTGGGCTACAGTCCATGGGGTCGCAGAGTCGGACACGACTGAGTGATTGAGACTCTGATACTTGCACTTTTCAAAGAGTGATTCTGAACAACAAAACAAGCAACCCAGAAGGTGCTCCTGCCCCTCAGGCTAAGGCGGTGACGATGCCAAAGCCAGCGGCCTCGCACGCCCACCCTGGACCCCGGGCATCAGCTCACACCCAGCCAGGGCTGGGCGGCAAACTCAAGGCTGGGCTGAAAGCAGAGTCCACGGCAGAAGCCTCAGTAAAGCGGTTGCCAGGCCCTCCTCTGAGAGCCAAGTTCTCACCAGGGCTCCCCCAGAGCGGCCGGAGTCACGGCAGGCATGTTCCAGGTCTTGCCTTCCTGGGAGCAGTTAGGGGGTGGCTGGGCCCACACCAGCACATCTTTACAATGTTTGAAAGCGGAAAAGGAAGTGCTGTTCGCTGAACTTTGCTCCAGACGTATTTACGGAGATATACATGAACATACGGTATATTCACTTTTGTTGTTTAGTCGCTGAGTCGTGTCTGACACTTTGCGACCCCACGGGCTGCAGCACACCAGGCTTCCCTGTCCTTCACTGTCTCCTGAATTGGCTCAAACTCACGTGCATTGAGTTGGTGACGCCACCTAACCGTCTCATTCTCTGCCGCCCCCTTCTCCTTTTGCCTTCAACCTTTCCCAGTCACTAAGTGCTCACAAAAACCCGAGTCGAGGGAGCGCTGCTGGGCGTGTGTCTGATTGAGGGGGCGCTGACACCCCGCAGTCTAGGGCCACCCTGTCCACCAGGCAGCGAGCAGCCGCCTAAGCTGAAATCAGTTCAAGGCAAATGAAACAATAAATCCGCTGCCGCACCTGCACTGCTCAACCGTCAGTGGACAGTACGGACCATGGCCACCACTGTAGAAAGTTCTGGAAAACAACGGTCCCTTTTGGCTGCTGGGTCACACCCAAGGTGCCACTTCCGCCTCCTTACCTGGCCTGGGCCCTGCCCAGAGTCTCCTCAGCTCTTGACCTTTCATTGTCTTAACATCCAGCAATGCGCTTAAATATCACGGGATTTTTATACACAGATCACATGGCATGTTTCTAACAAGAAACAACTAACAAATGAAACCGGGCAGACTGCTCCCCGGGACCCACCACCCTCCAGGCCCTGGTTTTCCTACACATTGTCAGCTCAGACCCAACTGCCCACCGGGGCTCCTATGGTTTAAACAGTCCCTTCATCTTCCATCATGTCACCTGCCTCACACCTGGCCAGGTGCCGGAGATAGAGGCTAGGAGAACAACAAAGGGCTCGCCTCTGGGCAGGGCAAAGAGCCTGAGATCGGGGCTGCAGTGGAGGGAGGCCTCATACGCAGTCTAGAGCATCAGGGAAGGCTTCCTGGAAGAGGCACCACCAGGGAAGGCTTCCTGGAAGAGGCACCACTATGATGAGTCTTAAAAGGGATGAAGTCGGCCTGGATGGGAGGCCCAGAATCCTTTCCAAGGAGTAAAGATTAACAATCACATCATGCAAAAACTCATTGATTTTAGAAGTAAGGAAACAAGCTGAGAGGGTGTGTGAGCTCAAGGTTCGCGTGGCTAATAAGGACGAGACGAGGCAGGAAGGGAAGGATACCCTGCGGGAACAACAGCCCCTATAGCCAGGCGGCTGAGCCCCACGGGGGCTCACTCCCACCTTGGGCAGCCCCAGGCCCTGGGCATCAGTGGGAGGGGCTCTGTGGTCACCCAAGGCCTCGGGCCAGCCAGACGCCGTCTCTACCCTGCCTCCGTCACCACGAGAGACCAGCTACGAACCAGCCCCTAAGGTTCCCTCCAGGACGTGACCTGCCCCGTGCCGATCCTGTCTCCTTGGCCAGAGCAAAGCACGCAGCCAAGGCTCACGTGCAAAGTGATGGGAGGTGTCCGGGCCGTGGCCTGGGGATACAGAACCAGAACTGCCCACTGAGCAGTGATGAGGAAAACTGAGGCGAGGACCCCACCACCTCCACCCCCAACCCCGCCCCAGCCCACGGCTGGGTGCTCTGCACACAAGCACACAGACACACACAGTGGCGGGCACTCTGGCCTCGCAACAAGCTCACAGGTCAGTTCCCCAAAGGCTTAAGTTCGGCTGCGGAGGCCGAGGACTGGGGAGAGCCCCCCAACACTGGCACACGGATACATCCCAGGAAACAAGGCAGACCCTGTCCCCGCTCACTTACTATTGCAGACTGACGCCGAATTGCTGGGTGGGCAGAGGGGGCCGTGGCGGGGGTGTCTTGGTGGGAGGGGGCAGCCTGCCAGCGTGAAGGTTCCGAAGTTCCTCGTCGTATCTGTGGCCACAACAGAAGCTCAGCTGTCAGCCGGCAGGGGGTGCAGCCTCGGGCCCCAAGGCGCTGTCAGGTCACACACCCCACAGGCATCTTCATTCCTTTTAAGACTCATCACAGCAGTACCTCCTCCAGGAAGCCTTCTCTGATGCTCTAGGGAGCATCTTGGGTCACACGCCCCTCAAGCACACGCCCAGGGTCCCATCCTTCCAGGCCCATATCTCAGTCTTGCACACGCACACACAGACACACGCACTCTTACAAGCCCCTGTAACTGTAGGCATTCACACAAAAGCCAGCAAGAGAAATCCAACCTCTGTCAAACAGCCATCCTCTCCTGCCAACTCCTAGCCAACATTTTACCCACGTGTCTAACCAAGAGCTTCCTTCTGCTGGAAAGGGATACTTCCCTGGGCTCTCGATCTAGCCAATGGTCCCTTCAAAACTCACTTCAGGAGTCACCTCCTCCTGGAAGCCTCCTCTGATATTCCCTCCTCACAAGTCCCCTCCCCAGCTTGGTTCAGCATGTCTTTCGGGGACTCATGGCCGCATTACCCGAGTGTCCTAGGGCAGACGCACTCTCTATGGAGCTCTATATCCCCAGCGCCAGCCACGGGACTTGGGGCCCAGAGGGAGGGAGCTACTACGTCCACTCCCCCGGCAGGGCTTCCTAGAAGGAGCCCCCCCAGAGAGCGGGATGCAAAGGGCAGGAGGGTGTGCGGCAGGGCTCAGAGACTGGGCTCCATCTGAGCTGAGAGAGGGGCCCCGGGCTGACCACACGCCTTCCTGGGTCCCTCCGCAACCAGAGCCCCTGTTGGAGGAGGGGGCCACTGCCCAGAAAACAAAGCAGCGGACCCACCAGCTAGGCTTCCACCCAGAAGCACCGGCCGGCAGTTCTGAGAACACCTGCTCCAGGTCTGGGAGTGTTTCAGGCCACACACGCGTCATCCACACACCCCAAAAGTCCCCCTCATCCTCCGCTCCACAGCGAGACTGGCCAACACCGCGGCGGCAGACAGCAGTCACCAGCGCGGCGTATTCGTTTAATCAATCAGCTTTGCAGCGGCGGGTGGAGAAACACCTCATCCGCGCGTACACAGCCATCCCCGCCTCGCCTCTCTGAGTCGGCAGTCAGCATCTTTTACCGCGCGCAGCCTTGTGGAGGCAGCGGACTCAGGAACCGGAGCTGGCCGCGCCCGGGAATGGGAATGGAAATGGAAATGAAGCTTTCAACGCGAGGGGAGGCTGGGCGGGCGGATGCGGAGGGCACCGCGGTCTCACTCACCGCAGAACCTCCCGGGGGATGCTCAGCTGGTCGTATTGGAGGTGTTCACGGAGCTCGCTCAGATAAGTCTACATGAACCAGCCCACTGCCTGAGGCCGGGTGGACGTGAGGCCTGGGACCATTACTAGTAACGAGACTCAGGACTTCCCTGGGTGGTTCAGGGTTAAGACGCTGAGCTTCCACTGCAGGGGGCCCGGTTCCATCCCGGGTCAGGAACTAAGATCCCGCATGCCTCATGGCTTGGGGGGACAAAAGTTTTAAAATTCAAATATATATATATTGGACTTCTCCGGTGGCTCAGTGGTAAAGAATCCACCTGCTGATGCGGAGACACGGGTTCAGTCCCTCATCTAGGAGGAACCCACATGCCTTAGAGCAGCTGGGCCTGGCGCCACAGCTTTTGAGTCTGTGCCCTAAAGCCCGGCAGCCGCAACTGCTACTGAAGGCCGCGCACCCTGGAGCCTGCGCAACCAGAGGAGCCACCGCAAGGAGAAGCCCACACATCGCAACAGAGAGCAGCTCCCCCGCCGCAGCCAGAGGGCCAGAGCAGGAGGCAGGCCCAGCACCGCCAGAAATAAACAACTGACGGAAAAATAACCAGCCTGTTTCCCCAGCCGCGAAGTGAGAAGCACAGGAAGCTGGGCTGGGTGAGAAGGTCACTGCTGGGCCCAGCCGACCCCCTGTGAGACCACCCGCCTGCTCCGCTGTTTACAGCTTCACTGCCGTGTCACCGACGCCCGCACGGCTGGCCGGATTTCACGTGCACGAGTCGATGAGCTTGGGCACGTCGTACACTGCAAAACCCTCCCACAGCCAGCTAACAACGTGACCATCGCCCAGAGGTGCACCCCTTGGCTGTGTGTGTGTGTGTGTGTGTGCGTGTGTGTGCGTGTGCGCGTGTGTGCTCGCCCCGAGATGTGCCCTTTCCAGGACTTCTCCAGTAGAAGACACCACGCCATCAGCCCAGAATATCACTTCCAATAACCCAAGCAGCTGTCTTATCCCAGACCCGCTGGAGCCCGGAGCCCAGGGGAGGCTGAGCCGCGGGCACCAGGTGCCCCCTAGTGGAGGAGGAGGAGGCGGCTGAGCAGGCGCCAGGCCCCCAGCCATACCCACAGACAGGGCCTCTCGGGAATGGTCTGCAGGGCAGAGGTGCTGGCCTCACAGCTGCAGGGCCCTCCCCTCATGCCAACTCCAGCCCACCCAGGAGCCCCCTCGGCTTTCTCCCAGTGTTTCTGCCTGTCCCCCTCCGGCCGCCAGGTACTGGCTGGATACCAGGCTCCACCGATGCAAGCTGGACTCCTTCCTGCCTCTCATTCCCAGGAAAGGGCCTCTTGGGGGCCCACCCAGGGGACCCCAAAGCAGGGGTGCAGTGGAATCGCCAGGGCCTGCCTCCAGAGGGTCTGAGTCAGGCAATGCGTGGGCCCTGGAGAGACACTGGGCTTGTCCACTTAGTCCACTGGCAGCTGAGGACTCCAGGGCTCGGATGGCTCCCCAGCCCTGACCCTGCAATCCGCTCAAGACACCTGCTTGTGTCTGTGCCTGAGGCAGGACCGGGACAGGACCACACAGGCTTGAGCTGGAATCCCAGCCAAGCCCAGACGTGCTGTGTGACCTTAGACAGACTCTATAACCTCTCTGAGCACCAACCCCCTCCTCTTTGGAATAGAAGAGAGACAGCTGACTTCATAGGATTGTTTCGAGGTGCCTGGCACATAAGGTGCATAAACATATTACAATTAACTAATCAAAAGAGGATAATAAAGAATTTTTTAAATCACACTAGCAGCTAACAGTTGACTAGTGCCAGCAGGCCCTGCTCTAAACACTCCCCACGTATTACATCAGTAATTTGTTACGGCAATAGGATGATTTAAGGGGCATCGTCAGCCTCAAGGGAAACTGAGGCAGAGACAGGTGGCGTCTACTGCCCAGGGTGACGATGGTCAAGGGGAAGCCCAGGAGCCCTGGCTCGTCCCCACATCACCTAGGCTGCCACACTGCAACACGGCAAGAGCAGGTGGGTTTTTCCAAGAACTTTAGAGGCTTCTGGAACCCTTAGAGCTTTTCTAAGGTGGAGGATAGCACCGGGAAGCAGAGCATCTGAACGGCCTCCCTGTGCAGGAGGGTAACTAGACTGGCTTCT
>SJYC01021418.1:0-24816 GCA_006408675.1 Madoqua kirkii | reverse complement strand
ACACTGCAACACGGCAAGAGCAGGTGGGTTTTTCCAAGAACTTTAGAGGCTTCTGGAACCCTTAGAGCTTTTCTAAGGTGGAGGATAGCACCGGGAAGCAGAGCATCTGAACGGCCTCCCTGTGCAGGAGGGTAACTAGGACTGGCTTCTTCGCTTCACTACCGACAGCACCAGTCGGCTGGTCCTGGTTAAACAAGATGGGAAGAAAATCCCACCTGGCCAGAGGGTGCATGTCTGCGGCACAGACACCCAGCTAGGAAGGCCAGCGGGAAATTTCGGTGAAACGAAAGGAGCTCTCTGGCCACACAAATTGCTCCCTTGCTTTTAAACGGGTGCTGCCTTGAGCCCACTGTTTCAGGAATTGTCCCAAGTGGAGCTGTAGGTCCGAGAATGCGTGACCCTCTCTCGGGGTTTCCCTGGTGGCTGAGATGGTAAAGAATCTGCCTGCAACGCAGGAGGCCCATGTTCGATCCCTGGGTCAGGAAGATCCTCTGGAGAAGGGAATGGCAACCCACTCCAGTATTCTTGCCAACAGAATTCTGCGGGCAGAGGAGCCTGGGGGGCAACAGGCCATGGGGCGTCGCAAAGAGTTGGACACACTCAGTGATTAACACTCCTCTCTGGGCCAGGCTCCCTGGGGTGAGGTTGGCAGCTAATGGGAAGGAAGGGCTCAGACCCCTGGCAGGGCAGCCCCCGGACCTCGACTACACCGCCTCCTAAGAAGCTTCAGTTCCAAAGGAGGTCAGACTTGAACCTTCCACAGCTTCTCAATCCGGTCTGAGGGGTGGCAGAGCTTATTACCAGGAAGAGGATCTCAGAGCTCCCCAGAAGCCCCTCCTCAAGCGGTGATTCCGCACAGCCTAGAAAACACATGCTGCTCGCCTGGGAGGGCCCAGGACTCTGCGTGCTGAGGGTGAGGGGAGTGTGGCGGGGCCGGCACAGGGCTCCTCTCAGAGCGGCCCCTCACCACCAGACGCGCTGGGAAGTCCTCGCTCAAGTCCCAGAGCTGGCCTGGAAAGCGGGCCTCAGACAGCGACCTGGGGCCGCAGGAGGGTCTGTGCACAGGCGAGCACTTGTGCACGTGTACTCACTCGCCAAGTGAGAAGCGAGCGGCTGGGGGACCCTGAGAGATGCCGCAGCACAAAAGGTGACAGCGACTCACCGAGAGGCCAGGCGGCCGCTGTGCAACCAACGATCATGAACTAAGGGCTTAAAACGACATTAGCTTATCCCGCAGGTCTGGGGTTCAGTCCAACACAGGTCTCGCCCGAGGGTCCCAATCTCCCTCGTCCCACCGGGGGAGTGCAGGGCAATCAGGTTCATCTGGAGTGGACTGAGGCATTTGGGGGTCTTGGGGAATGGTGGCACGACCCCTGGAGTTCCTCCCGACTCTCCTGGGGTGAGCGCCTCCAGCAGGCGTGGGGCTGGAGCTGCTGCTTGAAAGCCGTGTCTGGGGGCCTCTGCCCCGTCCACCCCGTCACGTGGCCCTGTGCACACAGTGTGTGCTGAGTGCCTGCAGTCCACATGGGGGCAAAGCAGAGGGGCCGTGTGGCCCTGGCAGAGCCCCTCCACCCTCGCCACCCCTGGCCTCTCCTTCCCAGCGTGGAGGCAGGAATCATCCCACAGGGAGCGCCCAGATGCGGAGGAGGGCTGAGGTCACCGCTCTTTTGTTGAAGAGTCAGGCCTTTGGCTGGATGTGCCAGGCCAGGAAGGGCTCACCAGGCACGGGCTGCCCAAACCTGCTGGTCCCAAAGAGAGGACGACCCCTGACAGGCTCCTAGGAGGTGACCCCCACGCCCTTGGGAGGTCTCGCTGATGACAGCGTCTTTGCACCAGGGCCAATGATGTGATTTACGGCAAGGTCTTGCACCATACTGGGTCTGTCTAAGTGGACAGTGAGCTCAGGTGAGCTTCTGGGGTGAGTGACGCTCATCTTGAGCGGCATGCCGAGGCCAGGGGACCGAGCTGACCTGCACAAACCCTCCCTGCCCCGAAGAAGGCAGCAGGGAGCTGGGTTCGGGCTGCCGGCACGGGACGCCTCTGCCTTTTCCAGATCCTATCCGAATCCTTCCCCTGTAAAGGCTGGACCCATAAGTATGACAGCTTTCTCGAGTTCTGGGAGGCCTTGGGGGGAGTCCCTGACCTGAGGTGGTCTCAGGACCCCGACACGGGTGTGTACACACAATGTGGGTGCTCAGGAAATGGGGGCTATGAAACGCCAGAGCCGACCTCCCTGGGGGCGTGAGCCGAGGCTCCTGTTCATGACCATCAGCCCTGTGATCCAACACAGCCAGAGGGGTGGGCGGGTACTCCAGACGCATGGGCTCCCCAGAGCAGGACTGCCCGGGTTTCCAGACGGGCCAGGCTGTCTGACCACAGCAAGACTGTTGCGGAGAGTGGCTCGTACCTGACGAGGGGCTTCAGGATGGTCCACAGGATTTTGATGAAGTTGGTGGGGTGCACGACATACAGGGCCTTCAGGTTCTTCTTGTACCTGAGGAAGGAGACGGAGAGGGTCTCAGAACACGCACATGGAGACACCCTGGGCTGGAAAGAGAGCTGCGGCGCGGGGGCCTCGACGGCGAGTCTCAGAACCCTCCGTTCCTATTTTTTCCTTTTTTATATTTTATTTATCTACTTCTTCGGCTGCCTTGGGTCTTCGTGGCAGTGTGCAGGCTTAGTTGCTCCACGGCACACGGGCTCTTAGTTCCCCGACCAGGAATCAAACCCGACACCTTCAGCTTGGAAGGCGGACTCTTAAGCCCTGGACCACCAGGATAGTCCCGACCTTCCGTTTCTGGACAGTCGATTTAAGGACATAGGAGGAGAAAATGAGGCCCCCACGCTCATCACTGGCAGTGTGCACACGGCACTTTACAGTTGCAAGATCAGAGCCCCCACTTATAGGTGCTCACACTGGGGCTGGGGGCGGGGACACACTGGCAACTTGGCAGCAACCCCCTCGCCCTGCAGGGAACTGACCTGGGCGAGGGTGGAGCCGTGACCCCCCCAACCCCCACCACGCGACAGCTCTAGGCACCCCCTGCAATGAGATGCTTCTTAGCCGACTTCCCTTCCCCTCTTTCGTGATTAATTCAGTCCAGAGCCACCAGGCTGAGCCAAGAAGGATGGCGTCCACCCAGGGCTGGGGGGGGGGGGCCCCGCTGGGGTCTGTGAGGCCGGGAGCCTCGTGGGGAGGGGGTGTCCCAGAGGGAGAAAGGCATCCACACTCGGGTCAGCCAGGGACACCCTGAAGCCAGCTCTTCGCCCTTCAAAGAGCCGACTGCCAGAATTTCAGCCATTCGGGGAGCCAGCTGTGAAAAACAGCCGTTATTCAACAGTATCAACTCACAATGAAGTAAATCATCAAACACAAAGGTCATGAGTGGTCCAGCCTCACTGATTCCTGATCACTCCACGACATGCACTATTTGCTGTGCCCCTGGGCTCCTTCGCCGGTTACAACCCAGGGGTGAGAGAACCCACAAGAATGGATGGCCACCCGTTTCCTCCCAGTTCCGTGCCCAGCGGGGCCACGTGGGCCACTTGGAACTGGTCTCAGTTGCAGGGCTGACACCATGGGAATCTGCAAACATTACCCATCAGTCTCCCCAAGCCCCCGGGAGCTGATTAGTAAGGCAGACACGCGCGAGGAGGGTGGACAGAAATCCAGCGCGAGGTGTCTGGGCCCAGGCAGGCAGAGGGTGGTGGGGGCTGAGAAGGGACCCGACACTTGCAGCCAACTGTGGGGGCAAGAAGGGGCAGCCACGGCGGCCTGGTGCGGGCATCAGCCCAGGGCACACTGGCAGGAGCTCTGTGGGGGTGGGGCAGCCGCAGTGCTAACAGAGCCTCTGCGAGTGAGAGGCGGCCAGGCGATCAGTCAGAGGCAGGCCCAGTAACAGCGGTGGACTCCCAGGTGGCTCAGTGGTAAAGAATCTTCCTGCCAATGCAGAAGACACGAGAGATGTGGGTTCGATCCCTGGGTCGGGAAGATGCCCGGAGGAGGAAATGGCAACGCACAACAGTATTCTTTCTGGGAAATCCCATGGACAGAGGAGCCTGGCGGCCTGCAGCCCATGGGGTCACAAAGAGTCAGACCCCGCCGAGCGTCCGAGCACGCACAAAGGCAGTGGGAGCCAGGCTCTTGCTGTTGGAGAAGAGACGTTGCGAGTGCAGGAAGGGGGAAAGCCAGCGTGAGCCCTGGTGGGGAAGGGCAGGAACGAGTACAGACGTCGGCGTGAACACACAGGCACCCGGAGAAACAGGCAACACAGACACGAAGAGCCATGTCGCCGTGCGCGTGCACCTGTGTCTACGTTCATGTGCACGTTCACACACCGCAGCAGTCCGCTGGCGCGCCTGCGAGCCGTAACAGCCCCACAGCCACTAACACACTGCTTGCAGGGCCGGGTTCCTAGGAGCGTCCTCCCTTAAGAGGAGCCAGGGACCAGAGAAACGGCGGATTCCTGGGCTGGGTGTGCGTGTGTGTGCTAAGCTGCTGTTAGTCGTGTCCGACTCTTCGTGACCCCATGGACTGTAGCCCGCCAGGCTCCTCTGTCCATGGGATTCTCCAGGCAAGAATACTGGAGTGGGTTGCCATGCCCTCCACCAGGAAATCTCCCCGACCCAGAGACCAAACCTGCATCTCTTACATCCCCTGCAATGGCAAGCGGGTTCTTTACCACTAATGCCACCTGGGAAGCTACGTGGGATGTGCCCGGAGCATCTCATTGTCCTAGAAAGTAAAGGAAGCGCTCGGAGGGGCAGGGACGTGTCTGTGGGACACAGGAGCCAGGCTGAAGCTCACCTGGCCAAATTTCAACAATTTGAGCATTAGGATAAATACAGTCATGGATTATATACTATTGAATAAAATGGGAGATCCCAAGTCCATATGAATATAAATAAACCAAAAGAGGAAGCTCTTCAGCACAGTAAAATGCCAGCTAAGAGCCCCAATCACCATTTGTGAGCCATCTTAATAATAATTAAGCCGAGAAATGGCAAGGGAGGCAAAAGCTAGCACATGAAACTGATATTTATACAGTCTCAGAGTATCTCCAGAAGGAATATTAATTAGTAACCAGAAAAAAAAACAGTGTTGCGATTTGAAAGGAGGAAGTTGCGGTGACTTTCAGGTGGCCCAAGGACCCAGAGCACAGCTGTTACAAAGTCCATCCCTCTACGAAGGTGGGTTCTATCAGGTGCCACCCATGGCAGGAGCACCGGCACTCCTAGAAGGGGGTCAGGTACATTCCCGGGTGGATGGTTCTTGCTTAAAGGAGAAACCTGGCAGAACAGTTTGGAAGATGAGAAGTCAGAAGCAGAGGGAACAGAAAAAGATGCAGGAAACCCACTGTACCCTTGTAGTGATGTTGGTAATGGTGGACGGAAAAATCTTTGCTGTATAAATTGCATCCAATTCGACTTGGAGCTCTGCTTACATACCTCCACTGACGGGGAACTCACTACCTATAGCAGGCACTCTACTATCAGGTGGCTTTGAGGCCTAGGCTATCCTTCCTTTGGCTTCCATCAAGCCAAGATCTATAATCTTACTCCTGCCCCCAGTCCACCTTTGAGCGAAGTGGGAGAGACAAAAGAAGTTCGCTACCTTCCATTTGAAAATGTATCTGTTTTAGCTCAAGACAGGCAGACACACATACCCTTCCACTGTCAGCCTGGGCTTACGGAAAAGATCGTGCTGGACATGTCATTTGCTTCTTCCCAAGAATCACGGGGCTTCCCAGATGGCGCTAGTCATAAAGAACCTACATGCCAACGCAGGAGATGCCAGAGACACGGGTTTGACCCCTGGGTTAGGAAGATCCCCTGGAGAAGGAAAATGGCTACCCGCTCCAGTGTTCCTGCCTGGGAAATTCCATGGACCGAAGAGTCTGGCCAGCCCCAGGCCATGGGGTCACAGAGTCGGACACGGCTAAGCAGGCCCGCACCAAGAGTCTTGCATGGCTGCACACCCAGCCCTAATGGCAGTGCTGGACAGAGGACCCTGGCCCTGAGGGGTGCTCACCCTAATGCCCCACCTGGCCCGCGGGGTCCTGCCCTTGCCCACTGCACAGCCGGGACCCCTCCTGTCACCCGAGCCTCCCCCTCACTCAGCCGGGGACCTGAGGTTCCCCTTCACCCCACCCAAGGCTGGAGGGCACCCACCTCCTGTCGAACTCCTTGTAGGCGCTCTGGAGCCAGCGTAGGGACGGCTTGTTCTGGCTGTTCAGCCCGTAGTGGAAGTAGACGACGGTGTAGTCGCTCTCCACGTACTGGTCCAGCGTGTACTTCAAATACCTGGGCACAGAGCGCAGGACACGGTTATGAGCATCTCACGTTGATCGACACCAAATATGCCTTCCCCGTAATGGAGCTGTGGTCACCCAGCGGGTGCCAACCCCGGGGCACAGGGGACGCTGCCAGCTCAGTGCTGAGAATCCACCTGCAGGGGGTCTAGTCCTCACTCTTCTCTCTTTCTTGTTTGGCTGTGCTGTGCAGCTTGCGGGCTCTTATGTGACATATGGGACTTAGTTCCCTAACCACAGATCGTAAACAAGCCCCCTGCATTGGAAGCACGGAGTTTTAACTACTGGACTGCCTGGGAAGTCCCCTAGTCTCATTTCTTAGATGATAACTGAGGCTCAGAGATGTTAACTAACTTACCTAACTTTTCCCTTCCTCCACAGCCAGAAAGTGGATGTGATGGCTTGAAAGTGGCCCCCAGAAGACGTCCATTGTCAAAGCCCCAGAATCCACAAACGTGGCCTTACTTGGAAAGGCTCTTAGTAGACGTGATTAAGAAAAGGCTCTTAAGAGCAGTTAATCCTGGATTATCCAGTTCAGTTCACTTCGGTTCAGTCATTGAGTCGTGTCCGACTCTTTGCGAAACTATGGACTTCAGCATGCCAGGCCTCCCTGTCCATCACCAACTCCAGGAGCTTGCTCAAACTCATGTCCATTGAGTCAGTGATGCCATCCAACCATCTCATCTCTGTTGTCCCCTTCTTCTCCTGCCCTTAATCTTTCCCAGCATCAGGGTCTTTTCCAATGAGTCTACTCTTCATATCAGGTGGCCAAAGTACTGGAGTTTCAGCTTCAACATCAGTCCTTCCAATGTACATTCAGGACTGATTTCCTTTAGGATGGACTGGATGGATCTCCTTGTAGTCCAAGGGACTCTCAAGAGCCTTCTCCAACATCACAGTTTAAAAGCATCAATTTTTTTGGTGTTCAGCTTTCTTTATAGTCCAACTCTCACATCCATACATGACCACAGGGAAAACCATAGCCTTGACAAGTCAGATCTTTGTTGGCAAAGTAATGTCTCTGCTTTTCAATATGTTACCTAGGTTGGTCATAACTTTGCTTCCAAGGAGTAAGCATCTTTTAATTGCATGGCTGCAGTCACCATCTGCAGTGATTTTGAAGCCCCCAAAAATAAAGTCAGCCACTGCTTCCACTGTTTCTCTATTTGCCATGAAGTGATGGGACCAGATGCCATCATCTTAGTTTTCTGAATGACGAGCTTTAAGTCAACTTTTTCACTCTCCTCTTTCACTTTCATCAAGAAGCTCTTTAGTCCTTCTTCACTTTCTGTCATAAGGGTGGTGTCATCTGCATATCTGAGGTTATTGATATTTCTCGCAACAATCTTGATTCCAGCTTGTACTTCATCCAGCCCAGCGTTTCTCATGATGTATTCTGCATATAAGTTAAATAAACAGGGTGCCTTGATGTACTCCTATTTGGAACCAGTCTGTTGTTCCATGTCCAGTTCTAACTGTTGCTCCCTGACCTCCATACAGGATTCTCAAGAGGCAGGTCAGGTGGTCTGCTTTTCCCATCTCTTTCAGAATTTTCCACAGTTTATTGTGTTTCACACAGTCAAAGCAAGAATCCCTTAGAAGAAATGGAGTAGCTATCATGGTCAACAAAAGAGTCCTAAATGCAGGACTTGGACACAGTCTCAAAAACGACAGAATGATCTGTTTGGCTCCAAGACAAACCATTCAATATCACAGTAATCCAAGTCTATGCCCCAACCAGTAGTGCTGAAGAAGCTGAAGTTGAATGGTTCTATGAAGACTTACAAGACTTTCTAGAATTAACACCCAAAAGACATATCCTTTTCATTATATGGCACTGGAATGCAAAAGCAGGAAGTCAAGCAACACCTGGAGTAACAGAAAATTTGGCCTTGGAATGCGGAATGAAGCAGGGCACAGGCTTATAGAGTTCTGCCAAGAGAATGCACTGGTCATAGCAAACACCCTCTTCCAACAACACAAGAGAAGACTCTACACATGGACATCACCAGATGGTCAATATCGAAATCAAATTGATTATATTCTTTGCAGCCAAAATGGAGAAGCTCTATAAAAAAAAGAAAAGAAAAAGAGAGAGAGAGAGATCAGGAGCTGACTGTGGCTCAGATCATGAACTCCTTATTGCCAAATTCAGACTAAGTGGGGAAAACCGCTAGGCCATTCATGCATGACATAAATCAAATGCCTAATGATTATCCAGTGGAAGTGAGAAATAGATTTAAGGGCCTAGATCTGATAGACAGAATTCCTGATGAACTATGGACAGAGGTTCGTGACATTGTACAAGAGACATAGAGCAAGACCATCCCCAAGAAAGAGAAATGCAAAAAAGCAAAATGGCTGTTTGAGGAGGCCTTACAAATAGCTGTGAAAAGAAGAGAAGTGAAAAGCAAAAGAGAAAAGGAAAGACATACCCATTTGAATGCAGAGTTCCAAAGAATAGCAAGGGGAGATAAGAAAGCCTTCCTCAGTGATCACTGCAAATAAACAGAGGAAAAGAATAGAATGGGAAAGACTAGAGATCTCTTCAAGAAAATCAGAGATACCAAGGGAACATTTCATGCAAAGATGGGCTTGATAAAGGACAGAAATGGTAGGGACTTAACAGAAGCAGAAGATATTAAGAAAAGGTGGCAAGAATACACAGAAGAATTATACAAAAAAGATCTTCACGACCCAGATAATCATGATGATGTGATCACTCACCTAGAGCCAGACATCCTGGAATGTGAAGTCAAGTGGGCCTTAGAAAGCATCACTATGAACAAAGCTAGTGGAGGTGATGGAATTCCAGTGGAGTTGTTTCAAATACTAAAGAATGATGCTGTGAAAGTGCTGCACTCAATATGCCAGCAAATTTGGAAAACTCAGCAGTGGCCACAGGACTGGAAAAGGTCAGTTTTCATTCCAATCCCAAAGAAAGGAATGCCAAAGAATCCTCAAACTACCACACAATTGCACTCATCTCACACGGTAGCAAAGTAATGCTCAAAATTCTCCAAGCCAGGCTTCAACAATACGTGAATTGTGAACTTCCAGATGTTCAAGCTGGTTTTAGAAAAGGCAGAGGAACCAGAGATCAAATTGCCAACATCCGCTGGATCGTGGAAAAAGCAAGAGAGTTCCAGAAAAACATCTCTTTCTGCTTTATTGACTATGCCAAAGCCTTTGACTGTGTGGAATATCTGGGGTGGTGGGGGGCGGACACTAAATGCAGCCTCTCACATCCTGGCAAGATGGCTTGAAAGAGCTAAGTACAGAGCAGAGTTGGCCACATGAAGACAGAGGCAGAGCAGAGAGCAACGCGGCCACAAGGCCAGGAGGGTGTGAGATCGCAACAGCCACCCCACCAGACGCTGCAAGAGGCAAGAAATGTTCCTCTGCTGGAGGCGAGGCGTCCTCTGGTGGGGACTGTGGCCCCGCTGACACAACTCCTGGCCCCCATGACTGAGGGAGAATCAGTGTGCTGCTTTACACCACTCGGAGTTCGGCGATTTGTTGCAAAGGCCACAGAAAACACCGAGGATGGACTGGGATTCAAACCCGGGACTAACTCAGCCCCTCCACTTCAGACTCCTTGCTGTCCAAGAGTCTGTCTAGAAGCAAGCGATTCCTCCTTTTCAGATCTGCTCCTAACGAGCTTTCTCTTGGGCTTCCCAGGTGGTGCTAGAGGCAAAGAATCCGCCTGCCAATGCAAGAGACGTGGGTTCGATTCCCTGGCTCGGGAACATCCCTTGGAGGAAGAAGTGGCCGCCAGCTCCAGTGTTCTTGCCTGGAGAATCCCAAGGACAGAGGAGCCTGGCGCGCTACAGTCCTTGGGGCCAAAGAGAGTTGGACACCACTGAGCATGCACTTGCACATCTTCGTTTTCCCGGAAAGTAGGCCTGCTTCTGTCATGTGACCGCACTCCACGGGACAAACTACAGATCCCGTGGCCCGTCTCCGGGCTGCCCGCGTGCTCCTTCCCGCCACGTGCCGTGACCTGCCTGAGAAGCCCCAGCCTGAGCTGCAGCTGGTGCTCCCCTGACCCGTCAGCAATCTGGCTCCCGATGCACAGCTGGTTCGGCCAGATTCTCGCACCTCAGGTGGGCTGACCCATTCATCATCTAGAGAGCACAGCTCGTGACTAATCCGGCCCGGCGCGCCAGGAATGCAGGCACGGCCTCTCTGAGTTGGCGGTGGGACTGCAGCTGCCTTCCCTAGGAGCCTGGCAAATACAGCCCGCCAGAGCCCAGGGGCCGCTCTATCTTCAGCAGCTGGTGGAGGACCCAGCAAACTAGTCAGATGCCTGGGGTCCCGGGAATTCTCATGAAGCAAGCAGCGCGAAGGCTTCTGACGCTTCTACGATCCAACTGTGCCTTTGTTCACTTGGGAGTTTGGGGCTCCAGGCCACAGTCGTGGCATCGAGCTGTGGCTGGGCTTTCGTGGCCGAGAGAAAAGTGGGTCTAGAAGCAGCAACAGCAGAGTTCAGGCCCCGAGCTGTCCCAGCAGCGGGCGAGTCTGCCCTGGGCCAGGCTGCGCTCCTCCGTCCCTCACAGGGGCACAGACATTCCCAGGGACGCCCGGTCCGGGGCTGCGGCTTGACCAAGTGAGTGAAGAGCCACTGGCACGTGGTCGGAGAGCAGAATCCGACGGCTGAGCAGGAAATGCCCGGACGTGGTGTCCAGGAGTCACACAGGCCCGGCAGGCAACCTGGATGGGGACTCAGCCCCCAGCAGGACTGCTGGGCAGGAGGGCACTTCACTTGATTTCAAGCAGCCTCGAGGCCGCCTGCTCACCGGGGCGATGCTGGGCGGGAGCTTTGCAATGGGGGCCGCACCAGCTCTCCTGATGCTCTCAGGGTCCGGCTGGGGAGGGGCCCCTGGGGCCAGCGTGGCTGCATAGAGCAAATGGACGGCCCCCAGGGACAGGGCGGAGGACGAGGCCACCGCAGGTCAAGGGCAGTGGGGAGGGCTGCCTTCTGAGCAGATGCAGAGGGCGGCCTGCGTGGCTTGGAAGGGCGCAGGCATTGGGACTGTCACCTGGCACTGATGATACCCCCTCGGGGACCTGAGCAATCATCAGTGTCTGTTAACCTTTGATCCCGAACCTTTGATCCTCTCTGTGCTGAGAGTGATGGAGAGGCACCTGCAGGGAGAGGGACACACATGGGTGGCAGGGCGCCTACGGAGGAAGAACGGTGTGAGGGGCACGGAGGGGGCACAGGACACACTTACTCCAGCAGCCGCCTGTGGTTGAGCTCGTGGGAGGGGGGCATCCGGCAGCAGCAGAACGTGATGACTCGTCTTCCAAAGCGGTCCTCCCCTGCGGGGCAGATGGGTGTGAGCCCTGGTCCCGGCCTGACACTGGAGGCGGCCGTCTCCCCCCACGCCCTCCAGCCATCACTAAAGATGGCCTCTGTCCAGCCCACCCGAGCTAAGAGGCGCAGGCGGCCGGGGTGAGGGGGCAGCAGCGCCTGCCAGATGGGTGCTGCTACCTGAGGCTCTGGGTGCCTCGGCCAAGGTCGCCGTACCACCTCCTGCGCCCAGAGCCCACGCCTGCTGAGCCCGGGGCTCAGACCAGGTCCCACAGTCATTTCCTGACTGGTTACAGGAGGGCCATGCGTGTGTGCTCAGCCGTGTCTGACCCCATGGACTGTAGCCTGCCCGGCTCCTCTGTCCACCGGATCCTCCAGGCAAGAGTACGGGGGGTGGGGCGCCATTTCCTCCTTCAGGGGATCTTCCCAGCTCGGGGATGGAACCCACATCTCCTGCACAGGCAGGTGGATTCTTTACCGCTGAGCCCCTGGGAAGCCCTACAGGAAGGTTATCAGGAAACAGAAAGGTGCCCTTCCAGAAGCGTTCAGGACTCTGGACTCACTGCAACTCAGCTGCTGTCAGATGTTTACTTAAAATAAGAAGAAGTGACGGCAGAGCGTCTTCATTCCTCCACCCACCCCACCCCAGCTCTGAAAGGCAAGGCGTCAAGCTCTCACGACTGGCCAGGACGGCTGTTTGTTATTTAAGGCACATCCGCTTCTCCCGGGAGCCGCGAGCCAGTCCGGCCTTCAGAAAGCGAGAGTCATTTTGGTTTCCAAAGACAGCGGCCTTTTCACAGGTTCCTTGAGAATTCTGGTCATGGTTTCTGTTTGTTTAGAAGGCGCTTGTTGAAAGGCCTGCCGGGGGCCCAGGCATTTATCTGCTTCCTTTGCCAGCTGGGCATTTCCGTCTGGGCACAAAACCTTCGACGGCTGTGCCTGGAGGCACACAGTGTTTCCTGAAGGATGTTTCTAGCATCAAGGCGGCCAGGCTCCACGGCTCACCTGAGCCTGTGCTCGCCTGAGAGAGGGAAGGAAAGGGACGACTTTGCTTCTGAAGATGTGAACTGTTTTGTGCGGTGACTGGAGGAATAGGGAATTAAATGCCCCTGGCGCTGAAAGAGAAGGTCGACCTCCACGCTGAGATGCCAGCAGAGGAACCAGACCAAGTGGAGAGTCTTGGGGATGTGCTGAGTGGTTGGTCAACAGAAGGCCAGGCCAACACACACTCACTGTGGGCTCACCGTGCACCCAGCTCTGGAGAGAAAAGGCCAGACATGGTCCCCACTGACCCACAGTCCACGGTCGAGGGGAAAGGACAGTGATGGGGTGCTGGGGGTCTCGGCTCAGCTCTGCAATCCCCTCTCTGAAAACCTTCAAGGGCTCCAGCAGCCACGTCCACCTCCGCAGGGACTTCCCAGATGGGGAGCCCTATCCTCCACAGGCTGGCCCTCACTTCAGACACCAGCTATGCGTCAAGGGTCTCCAGGCCTCCCTATTTTTGTCCAGCTGCCTATAGATCCTGAGGTTCCCACTACCCACCTCCCAACTGATCACTCATTGGCTCACAGAACTCTGGAAAGTGCTAGACTTCCAATCACCTTTATTATAAAGGATACAAGTCAGAACCAGGCAAGAGGGGAGACGCACTGGGGAGTCAGGCAGCCCTGGGTCAGCCTCTCTGCAACGTGGGGATAAAAGACCTGACTTTGGGGGAAACAGGAAGGCCTGCACCCGTAGTTGGAATAAAGCCTTGCTGATCTGGCACACAGCAGGCACTCCATAAAGGTGGCCCATTAGTCACCACACGCTGGAAGGATGGTGGGTGCATGCACGTGTGCTGTTTCATCGAGGGTGAGAAAAACCGAGGTCCAGAGACGCCAGGTGAGCGTCAGAGCTGGCCTCCTGCTCACGGCTGGCTGGCTTCCGGGGCAGCGCCCCCAGGCCGGCCTCCTCTGGCCCTGACATTCCCAGCAAGGAGGCCGTCACAGCCCCAAAGCCTCGCAGCCCTGAGGAACCCCTGGGGCCCTGAGGCTCCCGCCCACTGAGCAGTCTCAGGGCATTTGCGTTAACCACCCCCGTCAGGATGAGTCAATGCCCTCCCGCTCTCCAGTGACACAGGCCAGTGTATGGAAAATGGGCTTCGAAACTGTCATATGGGAGGAAATGAAAACTATCAATAAAATGCAAACTCTACAAGGCACCGGTTTAATTCACGAACCCATCTTCTCCCCTCGCTGGTTCACAACACAACATCACTCACGGTCTCCAAGACAGAGAAGCCCCGTTTCTACAGAAAGAAATGAGTCCCGTGCCATGACCCATGACATGCCCACCACCATCCACCACCAGCTCCGAGAGAGAAGGATGGTTAAAATGCACAATAAAGGCACAGCGACCTCCCTGGGACCAACGAGGGAGCGTGTCTGGGTTTTAAGGTTGCTGACCTTTTACTGCGGGAATGAAAGGGGATTCGCAGACTCATTTCGTCTGTGTCCTGCAAGAAAAGCCCAGCCAGGGTCTAGAGGGTTGTGAGGAGTGCTCCAGCCGTGGCGATGCAGACTGGACGCCAGCAGGACCAGGTCTGGCGTCTGCCCTCCTGTCTCTTCTCTGCCGCTCGCCTCTGACCCTCGGGTGGAACCTCCGCTCTGCCCACCCTGCTTTCCAACTGCTCACCGCACCCCTGAGCTCACAGCCCCGGCCCCAGACTGCAGTTTCAGAAAGTGACCACTCCCTAAAGTAGTCACTCTTTTTTTTCTTATTTTTGGCTTGCGGGATTTGTCAGTTCCCTGACCAGGGACGGAACCTGGGCCCTCGGCAGTGAGAGCGTGGGATCCTGGCCATGGAACTGCCAGGGAATTTCCTGATTTTTCTGTGTGCGTGTATGTGGTCTTGGCCACACTGTGCAGCACATACGGTCTTACGGGAGGATCCCAGCCACGGATCCAGCCTGCGCCCCTGCACAGGAAGTGCAGTTTTGCCCACTGGACACCCAGGAAGTCCCTCCCTAAAATATTTTAATCAGTGCTATCTTGAGGCTTGAAAAGTCTTCAGAGCTCCCTTTGGCCAAATACATAGTTATTTAAGTAATAAGGAGAGATCATTCAACAATTACTTTTGACAAGACACTCTGGTTCTGGGCATGGTCCTGACATTCAGCAGGTGGGGGAGGCAGCCCCTGGGGAAGAATTGGGAGGCAGCTTGGTGGGGGGAAGTCTGGTATACCTGAAGTGGGCCCCTGGGTGGGTGGCAGCCCTAAACTGTCATATGCCACCTGCTGGAGGAGCAGGAGAAGCGTCCATATCCTGAGCTATGTCCCCCGGGTCCTCTGGCCGCAGAGGAGAGTGGACCTGAGATAGGGGTGAGGGGACACAGCTGGACGCCAAGGTGGGGCCTGGGAGGAGGGGGCGGAGGGCTGGTCCTCAGGGAGGGAACCCCGAGGTCTGCTCTCCCTGGGCGCCCCAACTGGAAAACCCACGGGCTCACCCAGACTCGGACCAGGACTTAACAGCAGGTACAGCCTGGTCTCGGCTTGCGGAGGGCAGGTCGTGGGACTTCTCAGCATCCCTCACTGCGTGAGAGCCGGTTCCTATGCGAAATGTCCTCGGATGCGTATCTCCATGCAGCCTACCGGCCGTGTCTCTGGGGTCCCTGAGCAACACGCTGCCCGTGCAAGATGAGCATGTGAGTGGCATGGCCCTGATGCCCCAGGGAAGATAAAAGTGGCGTAAGAGACTCCCCTCTGGCCAGCTGCTGGGCGTGGGGCCGCTCGCTCCTGAGTTTGGCAAAGGTTTGCTGTGTTTGCTGAGCGGCAGCATAATGGTATCCTCGGTTAGTAAAGCCATTGGTTTAAGTCCGGCCTGTGCTCTTTATAGACGCTGCCTGGTGGCTTACTCGGAGCACTTGGGTGATGCTCAGATGGCTGCGCCATGTGCATCTGCGAAACACTGGTGGGTACTCTCTGCTGCGGTTTTCACGCTATGACCACAACCCTGCCGAGCCCGCCACATAGCACAGGCCCTCAGGAAGGCCGGCGCAGCAGCACTCCCGGGGACCAGCCTCCCCGCGGGGACTCACCTGCCACCTGCAGGATGCCGTGTCGGGCCACATCATAGAAGGGGTGGCTCATGCTCAGCTCGGGGTCCGGGCCAGCCGTGGGCGCCGCGGAGGGTGCAGCGGAGGGCCTTCTCGCAGCAGCCAGGGCAGCGGCCTCCTCCTCATCTCTCTGCAGCTCTGCGGCAGACGGCAGGGTTAGGGGAGGGTCACTGCGTTCTCAGGAAGGAGGACAGCGAGGGAGCCGCCCAAGGCCTTTTAACAGGACACGCACCTCGTCTTGCTGTGCACCCACTACGTGCCCATTCTGTGCACCCACTATGCGCCCACTGGGTGTGTAGTCACTACACGCCCACCTCTGCTGTACACCCGCCACCTGCCCGCTAGCTGTGTACCGCCTATGCACCTGCTCAGTGTACACCCCACGGAAAGAGTAAAATGAGTAAAACAAACCCGGGGGCTGGATACTGTCCCTCCGCACTGACAGCAGGGGTGACTGAGGCTCAGAGGAGAGAATGACCCAGGGGTCACAAGGTGTGGCCTGAACCCGATTTCCCAGCTCCGAATTCTGACTTGGGCCCTTCCTGAGAGATGCTGACACCGGTGGCCGGCAGGAGCCCATGGCTGGGGTGAAGGGCAGTAGCTGGGGTCCCTGTGCTAAGAGGCAGGAAGAAAGGGCTGCCTGCCGAAGTTTAGTTTTAGTTTTAGTTTTTAGTACAGAAGGTTCCTTCATACAAAACAAACCCAGGTTCCTTCAGAAATGTTTTCAGTTGGAAAAGGAGCGGGAACTTCACGTTTTGGGTGAGGGTTAGACACCAGTCTCCAGATACAGAGGATGGCTAGTGTGACCACGCAATTTAAGTCTATGCAGAAACCCATGGTGGGACCTCTTTCAGAAACAGTGTCTTTAGAGACTAAATGAATTCAGGTGAGGTCACATTGGATCACTGAGGACCTTAAATCCAATGCCATGTCCTTACAAGAAGTGGAAAAGGGCTCCCGGGTGGTGCAGCAGTTAAGAATCCTCCTGCCAGTGCAGAGGACACAGGTCCAATCCCTGCTCCAGGAAGATCCCACGTGCCTCCAGGCAATTAAGCCCATGCCCCACAGCTGCTGAGCCCCTGCACCACAACCACCGAGGCCCAGGTGCCTGAGCCTGTGCTCCACACGAGAGCAGGCGCCCCAGAGAGCGGCCCACACACCCTAACCAGGAGTGGCCCCTGCCGCCGCAAGCAGGGGAAGCCCGGGAGCAACAGTGAAGACCCAGCACAGCCGAAACTCAGAATAAACAGATCTTTAAAACAAAGAAGAGGAAAGGACACAGAGCCCAGAGAGAAAACCGCCAATCTCCTCCCGGGGCGGGGCTGGAAGAGAGCATACTGTACCTATTTCGGCCAGCTCCTCCAGGTCCAGCCCAGAATGCTCTGCTGGGGCGCAGGGCGGCCCAGCACCGTCCGGACGCCGCCTCCTGAGGATCCGGGCATGGGGTCCTTCCGACACCCTGAGGGAGAAGCACATTGAATTGCGAATGTTTAACGTGAGGAATAATGGAGCGCCCTTCACGTGGCCTGCTTGCTCTTCAATTTCCCTCCTTGACAAAGAAAAAGCAGCCACCTCCGATTCACGTGGACCTCAGGTCGCTTTCCTGTTTGGCTTTCAACCTGCCCAGCGCACCCCCTTCACCCCCGACCTGTGGGAAACTTGCCCCTCGAGGAGCCACGTGAGGTCCTGGGAGCTGGACCCCTGGGCGGTGGCATCCACCCCATGTTTGGGCTCCTATATCTGACCACATCCTCTGCAGGTCCTGCCCACTGATGAGTGCACGTGGATGGGGCACCCCCCTGCCCAACAGCCCCCTGTCCCAGGAGAGCAGGGCAGAGGGCAGTGGAGGGGGGAAGGGATGCGGAGAGAGAACAGCGCCTCCAGGGCCAACACACTCCAAGGACATCTTTGCTTCTTCAGCGCCATCTCACAGATTCACACACTCCTGTACCCGCTTTACAGAGAGGGCAACTGAGGCTGCCAAAGATCACTTAGCGCGGCCCTTATTCTGTGCCCTGGAGGCTGACGCAAAACCTGTGCAGATCTTTACATTACTATCCAAACGGTGGGATACTATGGTACATGAAAAGCAAGCAAGTATGGACACCTGGTACGACATGGATGATCCTTGAAGATAGTGTGCTAAGTGAAAGGAGGGCATGGAACCCACTCCAGAATTCTCAGCTGGAGAATCCCCATGGACAGAGGAGCCTGGCCAGAGACAGTCCGTAGGCTCACACAGAGTCGGACACGACGGAAGCAACTTAGCACGCATGAAGGGAGCCAGGCCACAAAAGATGAAGCTTGTATTACACTTAACATAAGGTTAAGTCATATAAACTAAATTAATAAGGTTTTATGAATACAAAAACATTTAAACCTTGACGTCTTAAAAAAAAAATGCCCTTAGTAGCTAAGTGCCATTTTCCATCTTATTTTACAGATGGGAGAACTGAGGCAGAGATCAGGGAGCCAGCCCCTGAAGGGCAGTGCTGTGGGACTCCAGGACAATGGCCACAGACACAAAGAGCAGAGGGTCAGGGTGGGGGACAAGGAGGGAGTGGCCAGCCCCCTCTCCAGGGGGGCCCCTCAGAGCCAGCTCAGTGAAGCTGCACCTGCCCACTTTGGGGGAGAAGTCAGAGTCCGTGCTGGTCTGTGACAGCTGCCAGTGTTCAAACACTGCCACCTAATCTAAAATTAAAAAAAAAATCTGCATGCCCCAGACTCCACAGTTCCACACACCCAGCAGAATGTGTGCATCTGTGCGACAAAGGACAGGGGCTGGAGCGTTCTGAGCTGTAGCACTAGAACAGCCCCAAACTGGAAACGACCCGTGTCCACAGACGGTGAAGGGAGCTGTCGGTGTGGACGGTGTGTCTCAGGGCTGCGGATGGTGTCGGGTCATGTAGGAGAACGTCTTTACGCTCAGATGCGGAGCAGCAGGGAGGCAGGAGGGCTGTACCACCTTCCAGGAGCTCAGCTGAGAGAAAGACAGAAAGCCCGTAACGGATGGCACCAATTTCCAAGTCAAGGGGACAAGCAGGTGTTTTCTTACGTTCCTGCACTCGGAACAATTTTCTTAAAAAGAGCTGGAGACGGAAGGAGGGCAGGAGGAAGCCCTTGCCTGGCTCCCTCACCCTGTTTGTCAAAGAACAAAGCTGAGACCCGAGGGGTGCAGACAGTGGCTCAAGGTCACGTAGGGCGTCATCCTCGGGGCACCTCCCAGGACTCCTGTCTCAAAGTTTCTCTCTCCTGACACCGGTGAGCCTGGGGTTTTGGCGTTTCCCCTCTGAGAGCTCTCCACGATCTGGGGACCACGTCACCAGGACCTGTTTCCTGGTGTCCAGCTTCAACCAGCCTCCTCCCTGCCCCCTGCCGTTGTGAACCCCCGGGGGGGGGGGAGGTGGCATTCTGCCATCCCAGATGGCTGTGTGGCTTTGCCAAGGGTTGTGCCCTGTCTGGGCTGAGGTGTTGCAAGAGCCTGGCTGGCTGTGGGGGGAAGGCCCTGGGCAGGGCACAGGGAGAGAATCCACGAGAGGGGGAGGGGTGGGAAAGAGGAGCAGAGAACCCAGGAGCAGGGAGGGTGAGGGTTCACGGGTCACTGGCGCACCCTTATGTAAGTCCCACCCCCCGACACGTTCTGGCTCCTCTGTGCCTGCAGTTCTGGGGGGCGGGGGGGCCTCACTATGATGTCCCCTTTAACACCAGCAGTCCAGAGGCTAGATCAGCCCCACCAGCAGCCCACACTTAAACCAGTGATTGGGCCTGCCTCCACCTCTGCCTATAGACGCCCGCTGCACCCCTGCCCAGGGCCTGCCTTGCCTGCCTTCTTCAGATACCACAACTCCGGAGGTGGGGTGGGCTGGGGGTGCAGTATGCACACAGGATCGGGTTTTCTCCTGGCATCATGCAGGGCACGGAGTACCAGGCAGGGGAAGCCTCACCTGGGGCCTCCACCCACCTTCTCCATGTCAGGAATACAGGGCTGTCTTCCAAATCCTGTGTTCCCCAAGCTGGGGTAGGGAGGGGGCTGGGAGGGCAGCAAGGGTGAGCCCAGACCTGACCTCCGCACCCAGGCTGGGCAGGGCCCCCGCCCCACCAGCTGCAGTGCAAGTGAGAAAAGAAACTCAACTGTCTACACCCACAGCTCTGGATCCGCCAGGGCGGTTGGTCTGCTGGGAGCCCTGGCGGGGTGAACCTGGTCACCAGAGAGCCTGGCTGCCTGGCACAGGGGCCTGGGGGGCTGCAGTTCATCCTGCGGGGGACTCGGGGCCACCCTCTCATTCCACTGACAGCTCATGACAAGCGGGAGGGGCTCCTGAGGTTTGAAGATGGGAGGGGGGCACTGTGTTGGTAGCCCACACTGAGCGCCCGAGCTCCCAGCCCTGCATGTCCGCCTTGGCAGGCCAGCCTGTTACAAACAGCTTGAGAGCAACCAGCTGAGGGCACCGGGGGGAAGCCGGGCACAGGGGTGCCTGATTGGAAACACAGGGGCCTGCCCACCAGGGGAGGAAAACACATCCAGAACATTCTTGCTTCAAAGCCTTGCGGGAGACACTGACAGCAGGGTGAGCCACCAAGGGGCCCCAGGCCACCCCCTTGGCCGCTGAGCGGTGGGGTGGGGGCAGCTCTGGCCAGCCCAGGAGCGCAGCCGGAAGCCCCCGGCCCTCCGCGGCGAAGAAGGCTTTGTTTTTCCTCCAGACTGCCGCAACACCCAGAGTGCTTGTCGCTCCTGTGTTTTCCTTTGCAAGCTCAAAACTTTCATCCGGCTGCCTATCGCAAACAGCACAGGCAGCGTTATCTGTTTTGAAGTTTGTGCACCAGAGCCTGAGCGTGTCACACACAATCCATGCTTTGTTGTGGTGACGGAGGGCTGGGGGGAGGGTAACTGTCGGGCTGAGCGGCCCGCAGGCCCACAGTGGAGGGAAACAGAAGGCTCACCTGCCGTCGTGGGCTGCGCCCCGGGCTTGGATCAGGGCCTGGGGCCCACCTTGGCCCCCTGCTGCCTGTGCTCACGGGGACCCCACCCGGTGTGCGATGGACACACGGCCAGGGCAAGGGAAGGAAGACCCTCCCCCAACCCCACCCCACGCTGCCCAGGCGATCCTCAGGGAGGCCAGCATCCTATTCCCATCGGGCCCCGCACAGCTGCTCTCCAGGCCCAGGAGCCCCACGTGGCTCTGATGGGTCAGGAAGGCCCTTGGAGCTGAGGGTTCGGCACCAGCCTTGAGATGGTTGGTTTTATACGTCAACTTGGCTGGGCTACGGTGCCCAGCTGTTTGGTCAAACACCAGCCTAGATGTTGCTGTGAAAGTGTTCGTGGATATGATTAACATTTACAATCAGAATCGGAAAAGGAGTATGCCAAGCCTGTATATTGTCACCCTGCTTATTTAACTTCTATGTAGAGCATGTCATGCGAAATGCCGGGCTGGGTGAATCACAAGCCGGAATCAAGATTGCTGGGAGAAATACTGACAGCCTCACATATGCAGATGACACCAGTAACGGCAGAAAGTGAGGAGAAACTAAAGAGCCTCCTGATGAAGTGAAAGAGGAGAGTGAAAAACCTGGCTTGAAACTCAGCACTCAAAAAACTAGGATCACAGCATCCAGCCCCATCACTTCATGGCAGGTAGATGGGGAAACAGTGAAACAGTGACAGACTTTATTTTCTTAGGCTGCAAAATCACTATGAACGGTGACTGCAGCCACGAAATTATAAGATGTTTGCTCCTTGGAAGAAAAGCTGTGACAAAGCTAGACAGCTTAATAAAAAGCAGAGACATCACTTTGCTGACAAAAGCCGTCTAGTCGAAGCAACAGTTTTTCCAGTAGTCATGTACGGATGTGAGAACTGGACCATAAAGAAGGCTGAGGGCTGAAGAACTGATGCTTCTGAACTGTGGTGTTGGAGAAAACTTGAGAGTCCCTTGGACTGCAAGGAGATTAAACCAGTCCATCCTAAAGGAAATCAGTCCTGAAAATTCATTGGAAGGACTGATGCTGAAACTGAAGCTCCAATACTTTGGCCACCTGATGTGAAGAGCTGACTCATTGGAAAAGCCCCTGATGCTGGGAAAGACTGAAGGTAGAGGAGAAGGGGACGACAGAGGACGAGATGGCTGGATGGCATCACTGACTCAACAGACATGAGTTTAAGCAAACGCTGAGAGATACCAAAGGACAGGGGAGCCTACTGCGCTGCAGTTCAAAGGGTCAGAAAGAACTGGTCGGACATGACTTGGTGACTGAACAGCAAACCTCACAGATGGACCCTTTCTCCTCGGTGGCAGGCCTCGGAGCACCAGGTCCATCACCCCCGGCCTCCCTCACCCTCCGCCTGGGTCCACACATGTCTCATCTCCTCCCTGGGCCTCTCACTGCCAAGCCCTTTTCCTCTGAGCCAGGAATCACAGCCCCAGGTTGGGGGTCATGGGTGCCAAGGTGCCACCAGCATTGTGAGGCTGTGCCAGCTGGAGCTGCAGACCAGGGGCACCAGCACGCAAAGGAGGCTTCTGATCACCTGACGGCTCTAATTATAATGTATAGCAAAATGGTTTGTTGCTATAAAAATATATTTGCACATTACACAAATAGACCCTCGCAGCAATTACCCTCATGTAGCTACAAATTATCACCTACTTAGCTCGGGCAAATTAGCACCAGACCTACTTTGAGCGGCGCAGGTGATGTGTGGGGCACACAGAGAGTCTACCCCCATATCTGCACAGCCCCGCCCCCCGCTCAGGACGCGGGAGCCGATGAGAGTCTCTGTGCGGAGGGCGAGGTGGGCTCGAGGCCATCCAGCGCTGACCCCGTATCGACAGGGAGGGCACCAGGGAGAAAGGGGCTGGCAGGGTCCCATCAGGGCAGGGGTGCAAGTCCAGGCTTGAGGGGAGGGGCTGAGAAGGGGGCCAGCACTAAGCTGGGACCCCAAGGTCTCGGGGTACACCCCATCAAGAGCAGTTTTCACCCTTTTGTCTCAGCGATGTCACAGATTTACAGATACAGATCCCCACTACCCACTCTTCATCACAAACACCACCCGGACGCTGGCGAGAAGGCAGATGTAGACTTTTCTCGTAAGGAGCAGGGCCCGAAGCCGCTGGAGCCGGGCATGCAGCTGGGTGAAACACCCAAAGGTGGCAACAGCGAGGTCCAAATGCGCTCCGATCTGCTGCGCGACGCTCTCAGAGGCCTGCCCGCAAGTGCCAGGCTGCTGGGCTGAAAAGACAAGCTGGGGTTGGGTGAGGGTCTGCTGAGCGCTGCTGGGGCTGCCCACCCCCTCCCGTGGTTCTTGTAGACACCAACCTCAAGACTGGGGGCCGCTCCCCTCCCCAGCATCCCTGGGGCCCTGCCCTTGGTACCTGGGTGCTCACGCAGGTGTGCGCCTCTCACCTGCACGGCCCTCAGCAGCGCCCCTCATACCTCTGCATTCCACCCCGCTGTCTCTGCTCCAGCCTCACATGCCTCAGGCTTGAGCCTCAAACAGGCCAGGCTGCTCTTGCATCAGAGCCTTTGCACGTGCTCTCCCCTCTCCCTGCAACACACAGCGACCGCAGGGAGTGAGCGATCCATGCGGTTCCTGTTACGACCACTGGCTCAAGTCCAAGTCAGTAATTCAGGCTGAAATCAAAGCTGCCTCCTCACTGGTCCCCTTGGAGGTGGGATCCACAGGGAGAAATCTCCCCTCCACCTTCAGATCCTTCTGAATAGGAAGATCTGCTTACAGTTTAGCCAGGACAAATAAAGACTTTCCCTTTGGAAGAGAAGCTATGACAAACGTAGACAGCATATTAAAAAGCAGAGACATCACTTTGCTGACAAAGGTCTATATAGTCAAATCTATGGTTTTTCCAGAAGTCATGTACAGATGTGAGAGTCGGACCAAAAAGGATGAGTGTCGAAGAACTGATGCTTTCAACTTGTGGTGCTGAAGAAGAGTGTTGACAGCCCCTTGGACAACAATGCTAAACGACAGTCAATACTAAAGGAAATCAACCCTGAATGTTCACTGGAAGGACTGATGCTGAAGCTAAGGCATCAAGACTTTGGCCACCTGATTTGAACAGCCGACTCATTGGAAAAGACCCTGATGTTGGGAAATTTTGAGGGTAGATCTATATAGTCAAATCTATGGTTTTTCCAGAAGTCATGTACAGATGTGAGAGTCGGACCAAAAAGGATGAGTGTCGAAGAACTGATGCTTTCAACTTGTGGTGCTGAAGAAGAGTGTTGACAGCCCCTTGGACAACAATGCTAAACGACAGTCAATACTAAAGGAAATCAACCCTGAATGTTCACTGGAAGGACTGATGCTGAAGCTAAGGCATCAAGACTTTGGCCACCTGATTTGAACAGCCGACTCATTGGAAAAGACCCTGATGTTGGGAAATTTTGAGGGTAGGAGAAGAAGGGGAAGACAGAGGATGAGATGGTTGAATGGCATCACCGACTCAATCGACATGAGTTTGAACAAACCCTGGGAGACGGTGAATTTCAGGGAAGCCTGGTGTGCTGCAGTCCACAGGGTTGCAAAGAACTGGACACAATTGAGCAACTGAACGACAGCAATGAAGCCAGAAAGAAAAGTGCCCCAAGCCCTGGGGGATGATCAGGCCACCCGTGCTCTCCAGAGCCAGGGACCTGGTTCTGCCTTCTCTGTGTCCGGTTCAGAGACACCTCTATGCCCTGAAGGGTTGGCCCCCTGCCCCTGTGCTGGCACTGTGGGCAAGCAGAACGAGGAAGAGTCAGGGGGATGGGTTCCAGCCTGGGTCATCCCTACTCAGGGGGCCTCCTCAGTGAGGCCAGTCTGCCCCCTCAGACCCTACTTCCCTATCTGTGAAATGGGCATAAAACCTGCCCTCCACCAGTGCCACAGTGAGGATCTTATAAAGTCCAGATGCGCCACCACTCTGAAAGGCTGGGCACTGCAGAGGCAGGTGCACAGTAACAGTCACCAGGGCTGTGCACGCCAGCCGGCGATCAGAAGACAATCTTATTCAGATCCTGATGAAAGAGAACTTATTTATGGCCCAACTCTCACATCCATACTGGAAAAACCATAGCTTTGACTCTGGACTCTGACTA
>SJYC01021417.1:0-19397 GCA_006408675.1 Madoqua kirkii | reverse complement strand
GCTTAAAGCTCAACATTCAGAAAACTAAGATCATGGCATCCGGCCCCATCAGTTCATGGCAAATAGATGGGGAAACAGTGGCTGACTTTCTTTTGGGTCACTCCAAAATCACTGCAGATGGTGACTGCAGCCATGAAATTAAAAGACTTATTCTTTGGAAGGAAAGTTATGACCAACCTAGACAGCATATTAAAACGCAGAAACATCACTTTGCCAACAAAGGTCCATCTTGTCAAGGCAATGGTTTTTCCAGTAGTCAAGTTAACAGTGGCTGACTTTCTTTTGGGTCACTCCAAAATCACTGCAGATGGTGACTGCAGCCATGAAATTAAAAGACTTATTCTTTGGAAGGAAAGTTATGACCAACCTAGACAGCATATTAAAACGCAGAAACATCACTTTGCCAACAAAGGTCCATCTTGTCAAGGCAATGGTTTTTCCAGTAGTCAAGTATGGATGTGAGAGTTGGGCTATAAAAAAGCTGAGTGCAGAAGAACTGATGCTTTTGAAGTGTAGTGTTGGAGAAGACTCTTGAGAGTTCCTTGGACTGCAAGAAGATCCAACCAGTCCATCCTAAAAGAGATCGGTCCTGGGTGTTCACTGGAAGGACTGACGTTGAAGCTGAAACTCCAGTACCTTGGCCACCTGATGTAAAGAGCTGATTCATTGGAAAAGACTCTGATGCTGGGAAAGACTGTGGGCAGGAGGACAAGGGGATGACAGAGGATGAGAAAGTTGGATGGCATCACCGACTTAAAAGACATGAGTTGAGGTAAACTCTGGATGGACGCAGAGGCCTGGTGTGCTGCAGTCCATGGGGTCACAAAGACTCGGACATGACTGAGCAACTGAACTGAACTAAATTATTACAACATTAGAGTATTTTGAGTTTAACTATGTATTTACCTTTACCAGAGAGTTGTGTACTTTGTTAGGTTTTCCAGTCAATAATTAGCATCTTTTCATTTTAGCTTGAAGAACTTCCTTTAACATTTCTTGTAGGACTGCTCTGGTGGTGATTAACTCCCTTTAGCCATGAAATTAAGAGACGCTTACTCATTGGAAGGAACATTATGACCAACTTAGATAGCATATTCAAAAGCAGAGATGTTACTTTGCCAACAAATGTCCATCTAGTCAAGTCTATGGTTTTTCCAGTGGTCGTGTATAGATGTGAGAGTTGGACTGTGAAGAAAGCTGAGTGCCAAAGAATTCATGCTTTTAAACTGTGGTGTTGGAGAAGACTCTTGAGAGCCTGTTGGACTGCAAGGAGATCCAACCAGTCCATTCTAAAGGAGATCATTCCTGGGTGTTCTTTGGAAGGAATGATGCTAAAGCTGAAACTCCAGTACTGTGGCCATCTCACATGAAGAGTTGAATCACTGGAAAACACTCTGATGCTGGGAGGGATTGGGGGCAGGAGGAGAAAGGGAAGACAGAGGATGAGATGGCTGGATTGCATCACTGACTCGATGGATGTCAGTTTGAGTGAACTCCGGGAGTTGGTGATGGACAAGGAGGCCTAGTGTGCTGCGATTCATGGGGTCACAAAGAGTCGAACACGACTGAG
Organism: Madoqua kirkii; assembly: GCA_006408675.1. NCBI lineage: Eukaryota > Metazoa > Chordata > Mammalia > Artiodactyla > Bovidae > Madoqua > Madoqua kirkii. The sequence goes on along the minus strand of SJYC01021417.1, from coordinate 17,827 downwards.
TGACTGAACTGAACTAAGCTTTTGCTTATCAGGAAATCTCTCTCAACTTTAGCTGTGAGGGACAACTTCACTGGGTATAGTGTCCTTTTTTTGGAAGTTTTTCTCTTTGAACAGTTTGATATGTCATTTCAGTATCCTCTGACTTGTACAGTTTCTGCTGTCCTCTTATAGGAATTTCATTATCTATAGCAAGTTTTCTCTTGGGGCTTTTCAGATTCTCTGGTCTGTAGTTTTGACAATACAAAATTACTGATGACTTTCCTGGAGATGTGTATACTAAGCTTTTGCTTATCAGGAAATCTCTCTCAACTTTAGCTGTGAGGGACAACTTCACTGGGTATAGTGTCCTTTTTTTGGAAGTTTTTCTCTTTGAACAGTTTGATATGTCATTTCAGTATCCTCTGACTTGTACAGTTTCTGCTGTCCTCTTATAGGAATTTCATTATCTATAGCAAGTTTTCTCTTGGGGCTTTTCAGATTCTCTGGTCTGTAGTTTTGACAATACAAAATTACTGATGACTTTCCTGGAAGTCCAGAGGTTAAGATTCCATGCTTCTACTTCAGGGAGTGTGGGTTCAGTCCCTGTTCAGTGAAATAAGATCCTGCATGCACTTTGTTGCAGTCAAATGAACAAAATATATTATGTCTCAATGTTTCTCTCTTGGGATTCATTTTGCCGGGGGTGGGGGGTGGGTGGGATATATGAACTTTGTGGATCTGGATAATTGTTTCCTTCTCTGTGTTAGGGAAGTTTTCAGCCATTATTTGTTCAATAAATGTTCTGCCCCTTTCTAGTCTCCTTCATTAACCTCTATAATGTGTATAAATGTTTTACCTGATGGTGTCTTGTAAGTTCTTTAAATTTTCTTTATTATTTTTCTGCTCCTCTAACTGGATAAATTCCAATGACCTGTCTTCAAATTTACTTATCCATTTGCTTGATCTAGTGTGTTGTTGAATCATTCTTTCAAATTTTTGTTATTCTTCAGCTATGTGATTTATTTGTTGCTTTTAGATATTTTCTTTGAAATTCTCACTTTGTTCATGCATCACTTTTCTGATTTCAGTGAGCACCTGTATGCCTGTTACCCTGAACTCTCAGGCGAGTCACTTACTTCCATATTATTAAAGTCTATTTCTGGAATTTGAGTCATTTGAAACATAGTGTGTTGTTTCTTCAGTTTCCTTGTCTGTGTTGGTTTCTGTACATTAGATAAAACCACCACCTCTCCCAGTCTCAACAGAGTAGTCTTCTGCAGAAGGTCTACAGCAGAAGAACTTTGTCAGTCAGCCCAGCCCAAGCTTTTGTTTGCTTCTCACACCTTCATGATAGTACAAGCTACCTTCTTTGTTCTTGGTGCTTCTTAGTAGCTGAGTTTGTTGTCAAGACTGTATGGTAGTATGGCAACGGGGAAGACCACAGTCAGCACCTAGATGCAGACTGACTGAGAAACTGAACCCTCAGATGGCAGCTGGAAAAGTGGGCAGTTAGGCCCTTTCCTTGAATAAACTGGGAGCTAAGGAGTTTTGCCTGCTCCCTCTGCACTTGGCCTGGATGTATAGCTGCAGGGGTGCTCCAGTGCCTGGTGAGAATTGCTGCTACATCCTGTAGGCTCTTGTGAATGCCAGCCCTGGTGTTGTCAGAGCCAGACATTCTGGGGATGTTTCCCCTGGGTGGCAGGTGCTGATTCTAGAGCACAGATGTGTGTACCAGCTTCTCCCTTGAAACAGTGGTGAGTGAAACAGGCCAAGCAAGGATGCAGAGGATCCTTGGGCCCTGGGAAGATGACAGTTCCCTCTATCCTAAATTAGAAGAGTAACTGTAGGTAGCCTTTTAACATATAGAAATAGACCCTTTGCAGGGAAAGACTAGGAGTTGGTGAATCCTCTAGGGCTGGGTAAGAACTAGCTGTCACAGTCTTGTGGATTTCTTGGACCCAAGTCCTAAAACTGGGTGTCTGGGACCCAGTCTGCTCCAGAAGTGGATGTCATAAAAAATGGGGTGCTAGATATAGGATCTGAACACCTTGCTCTTCCAAGTGAACTTGAGGTGGGCATGCCCACTGGATTGTGGGGTGTTATGCCCGAGTTAGGGTTTATGGGAAATCTGAGCCTTCTCTGCTTGTTTAAATGTGGATATTCTCTTGTCAACTAGATGTGTAAGAGGATCTCAGTCTTTTCTTTCAAACAACACCACCACCACCAACAAACAAACCTTGATGTGTAGTGGTCTTTGCAGTGTGTCCATGGCAGGAGAGGAAGTTCAGGAGCCTGCTATGTCACTCTCTTAGTCCTGAGCCCTCAGATAACTTTTAATACATTGTAGCATTACTTTCCCCCTATCATTCTATTTTTCAAAGTAAAAGTTGCTCAGACCTGTCGGACTCTTTGAAATCCTATGGACTATAGAGTCGATGGAATTCTCCAGGCCAAGATACTGGAGTAGGTACCCTTCCCCTTCTCCAGGAGGTCTTCGCAACCCAGGGATTGAATCCAGGTCTCCCACATTGCAGGTGGATTCTTTACCAGCAGAGCCACCAGGGAAGCCCTCTGTTTTCAAAGCCCTTGTCTGAATATTTGTTTTTTTTCAGTTTTCTAGTGTGGAGTTTGGTTGCTTCATTTCTTCCTTCCTTTTTTTTTTTTTGTCCCGTCACTCAACTGAAGTTCTAAATAGTATATTTAATACTGCAGATGAGGTTAGGGTCTGTTTAAACAACAGTAAGTCAGCTCTTTATGCAATATGTCAGGTGATCACATCATCTCCCCTGCATATGAATACAGTCTGTGAAATGTGACAGGCTCCCCTACAGGCTGCCTTCTCCTTCCTCCCAAAGACCCCCCCAAAATGGAGTCTGTCCATATCCTCCCCAGGTGGCTAAGTATAAAAGTATAGACAGCACCACAGGAAGACAGAGGGACAGCTTAGAAAAACAGTGTTCTGTACCAAACCTGACTGACCTCTCTTTGTATTTTTTTCCTAAAAACTTTCTGTTGTTTTGTTCATACTAATAGTCACTTAAAATCGTTGATTTTTCACACTGCCTAGAACAAATTAACCCTGTACTGGTAGAAAAAATGCCACCATTTAGGAAAAGATAATACAGAACTGGACATAGAACAACAAACTGGTTCCCTATAGGAAAAGGACTACATCAAGGCTGTGTATTGTCACCCTGCTTATTTAAATTCTATGCAGAGTACATCATGAGAAATGCTGGGCTGGAGAAGCACAATCTGGAATCAAGATTGCTGGGAGAAATATCAGTAACCTCAGATATGCCAATGACAGCACGCTTATGGCAGAAACTGAAGAAGAACTAAAGATCCTCTTGTTGAAAGTGAAAGAGAAGAGTGAAAAAGTTGATTTAAAGCTCAACATTTAGAAAAGTAAGATCATGGCATCTGGTCCCATTACTTCATGGCAAATAGGTGGAGAAACACTGGCTGACTTTATTTGGGGTGGGGAGGGGCCTCCAAAATCACTGCAGATGGTGATTGCAGCCATGAAATTAAAAGATGCTTACTCCTTGGAAGGAAAGTTATGACCAACCTAGACAGCATATTAAAAAGCAGAGACATTACTTTTTCCACAAAAGTCAGTCTAGTCAAGGCTATGGTTTTTTCCAGTAGTCATGTATGGGTGTGAGAGTTGGACTATAAAGAAAGTTGAGCACCAAAGAATTGATGCTTTTGAAGTTTGGTGATGGAGAAGATTCTTGAGAGTCCCTCGAATTGCAAGAATATCCAATCAGTCCATCCTAAAGGAGACCAGTCCTGAGTATTCATTGGAAGGACTGATGTTGAAGCTGGAACTCCAATACTTTGGCCACCTGATGCGAAGAGCTGACTCACTGAAAAAGACCCTGATGCTGGGAAAGACTGAGGATAGGAGGAGAAGAGGCTGAGTGAGGATGAGATGGTTGGATGGCATCACTGACTCAGTGAACATGGATTTGGGTAGACTCCGGAGGTTGGTGATGGACAGCGAGGCCTGACGTGCTGTGGTTCATGGGGTCACAAACAGTCAGACACAACTGAGTGACTGAACAGAGGGAAATAAGTTAAACTGTGACTCTGAGTGAGAGAAAGAACCCAGACAGCAGTGACTCAAGAAACTCCCCACTTTTGTAGCTGTCAATTTCATTGGCACTATGAAAGCTAATTAAGTTTTGGAGGGTTTTTTTTTTTTTTTCCAGCCACACTTTTCATTATTGGTACAAACCTTTCTCTATGTTGGATTTGTAGTTTTGTGTAGCTTTTTTTTTTAATTTTTAACTTTTAGCCTATCATCATGTAATCTACATTTACTCCTTTGTTTCCTACTGTCCTTTACCCTTGCAGTTCATCTTTAATGTATATAAATCTTCATTTGCATATCCTTTATTTCTTTCCTTCCTTTCCTCTCAGCATATTTGCTAGTTTTGTTTTCATTGCTTTATTCTCCACTTGAAACCTTGCTTTAGTATTTCTTTCCAGTTTGTGCTTTAGTTTTGTTCTTAGCTGGTAGACATAACTTTTGGTTTCCTTTGTTTGCTGGGTCAACATATTGTACTATACTTTTGTTGGGCTGATTTGATTTTGTTTAAGGGTATATATGTATATATGTGTATTCCATTATTTTAATTATTATTTGCCCAATTTTGTAACTGCCGTTTGTGTGGGGTTCCTCTTTGGTTTCTTATTTTTGGATATGTGTTTTAATCTCACTTAATGCCATAACAAACCATTTGTGGAATCTTCATTCCTGACCAGAGGGGAAGCCTTGAGCCTTTGGAGTGAAAGAATTGACTCCAAGATGTAGACTACCAGAGAATTAATCATAGGGAATATCAAATAGTGAGACTCTCACAAAGGAAACCACTTGGATACAAACCTGGCATCACCCAACCACCAGTAGCACCTTGTGCAGGACAGCTAACTGAAGCAACAAACAAAACAAAAATACAAACCCAATCTTCAACAGACAGAATTACCACCTTACTCAACCTTTCACATCAGAGGGGGGAAAAATCTTAGCATAAATCTCACCCTATATGAAGCTTACACAAACCATTGGTGCAGAAACCAAAAGGAAAAATTTAACCTTGAAGACTGGGAAAAGGCCTCGAACATAGTTAAGTTTAAAAAAAACAATGAGGCAGAGAAATACTGTACAAATGAAGGAACAAACTAGAAACACAGAAGTCTGAATAATGAAGAGGAAATACGCAAACTACCTGAAAAAGAATTCAGGATAATGATAGGAAAGGTGATCAAAAACCTTGAAAACAATGGAGAAAAAGTAAGTATAAATTAATGAAGACCTAGAAGAATTAAAGTAAGCATACAGAGAGAAACAAAACAATTACTAAATTAAAAACATGCAAAGTAATCAGTAGCAGAATTTCTGAAGCAGAAGAAAGAATCAGCAAGCTGGAAGATAAAATGGTGCAAATAACTTCTGACGAGCAGAATAAAGTAAAAAGAACAGAAAGAAACAAAGATAGTCTCAGAGACCTCTGGGACAATATTAAATATATCAACATTTGCCTTATAGGGGTCCCAGAAGAAGAGAAAAAGAAAGGGTATGAGAAAATTTTCAAAGAGATTATAATTGAAATTTTCCCCAACATGGAAAAGGACATAGTCAATTCCAAGAGGTGAAAAGCATTCAATACAGGATAAACCCAAAGAGGAATATGCCAGGATATATACTAGTCAGCTAACAAAGATTTTAAAAAGAATATTAAAAGCAGCAAGGAGAAGCAATAAGTAACATACAAGGGAAACCCCATATGCTTAACAGCTTGTCTTTCAACAGAAACTCTACAGGCCAAAAGAGAATGTCAGGATATATTGGAAGTACTGAAAGGGAAAAAGTTATCACCAACGTTACTGAATGCACAAGGATCTCATTCAAAATTAATGGAGAAATCAAAAGCTTTTTAGACAAACAAAAGTGAAGTGAATTCAGTACCACCAAACCAGCTTTATAACAAATGTCAAAGGGACTTATACAGTCAAGAAATACAAGAGAAGTAAAGGATCTACAATATCAAACCCCAAACAAGAAAATAGCAATAGGAACAAATATATCAATAATTACTTTAAATGTAAACAGATTAAATACCTCAACCAAAAGACAGATTGGCTGAATGGATTAAAAAAAAAAAAAGACCCATACATATTCTGCCTACCCACTTCAGACCTAAAGACATAATGTAGACTGAAAGTGAGAGAATGGAAAAATATATTCCAGCAAATATAAATCAAAAGAAAGCTAGAGCAGCAATCCTCAGATCAGACAAAATAGCCCTTAAAGAATATTACAAGAGAAAAGGACATGACATAGTGATCAAGGGATCAGTCCGAGAGGAAGACAAAACAATTGTAAATATCTATGAACTGAACATAGGAGTACCTCAATACATATGACAAAACCTAACAGTCGTAAAAGGAGAGATTGACAATATCTTAATAATTGTTAGAGACCTTAACACCCCTACACACATTAAAAAGACTTTAGAGGAAATGCTTTCAATTTTTTCAATTTTGGGGTGGGGATGGGGGTAAAAACACAAAACCATGTAGATTAAAAAATACGTTTCTAAATAAACAAAAAATTAATGAGTAAATCAAAAAAGGCAAACAGTATTCTCACTGACAAGAAATTGAAAGCATTTCCTCTAAAGTCAGAAACGAGAAGGGTGCCAACTGTCACAACTGCTATTCAGCATAGTTTTGGAAGTCCTAGCCACAGCAATCAGAGAAGAAAACGAAGTAAAAGGGATCCAGATTGGAAAAGAAGTAAAACTCTGTTTGCAGATAACACGATCCTCTACACAGAAAACCCTAAAGAAACCACCAGAAAATGACTAGAGCTAATCAATGAATAGTTTTCTGTGAGTGTGGTTTCAGTGTGTCTGCCGTCTGATGCCCTCTTTCAACACCTACCATCTTACTTGGGTTTCTCTTACCTTGGGCGTGGGGTATCTCTTCACGGCTGCTCCAGCAAAGCACAGCCACTGCTCCTTACCTTGGTCGAAGAGTATCTCCTTACCAGCGCCGTTCCTGACCTTCAACTAGAGATAGCTCCTCTAGACACTCCAATGCTGCCACTGCTCCTTGGGTTGCTCCTCCTGGCCCCTGGCCCTGGCCTTGGACTCGGGGTGGCTCCTTAGGGTCACTGCCCCTGGCCTCAGGCACGGGGTGTCTCCTCCTGGCCACCCCTGACCTCGGATACAGGATAGCTCCACCCGGCCGCCACCCCTGACCTGGGACGTGGGGTGTCTCCTCCCAGCTGCCACTGTCCTCGGACGCGGGGTAAATCCTCCCGGCCTCCCGGCCCTGACCTCGGACGTAGGGTTTCTCCTCCCAGCCGCTGCCCCTGACCTCAGATGCAGGGTAGCTCCTCGCTGTTCCTGCGCTGTCGCAGCCTTCCTCTAAAGTCAGAAACGAGAAGGGTGCCAACTGTCACAACTGCTATTCAGCATAGTTTTGGAAGTCCTAGCCACAGCAATCAGAGAAGAAAACGAAGTAAAAGGGATCCAGATTGGAAAAGAAGTAAAACTCTGTTTGCAGATAACACGATCCTCTACACAGAAAACCCTAAAGAAACCACCAGAAAATGACTAGAGCTAATCAATGAATAGTTTTCTGTGAGTGTGGTTTCAGTGTGTCTGCCGTCTGATGCCCTCTTTCAACACCTACCATCTTACTTGGGTTTCTCTTACCTTGGGCGTGGGGTATCTCTTCACGGCTGCTCCAGCAAAGCACAGCCACTGCTCCTTACCTTGGTCGAAGAGTATCTCCTTACCAGCGCCGTTCCTGACCTTCAACTAGAGATAGCTCCTCTAGACACTCCAATGCTGCCACTGCTCCTTGGGTTGCTCCTCCTGGCCCCTGGCCCTGGCCTTGGACTCGGGGTGGCTCCTTAGGGTCACTGCCCCTGGCCTCAGGCACGGGGTGTCTCCTCCTGGCCACCCCTGACCTCGGATACAGGATAGCTCCACCCGGCCGCCACCCCTGACCTGGGACGTGGGGTGTCTCCTCCCAGCTGCCACTGTCCTCGGACGCGGGGTAAATCCTCCCGGCCTCCCGGCCCTGACCTCGGACGTAGGGTTTCTCCTCCCAGCCGCTGCCCCTGACCTCAGATGCAGGGTAGCTCCTCGCTGTTCCTGCGCTGTCGCACCTTGGCACTCTCAGCCATAGCTCCTGTCTCCTGTGCTTAGTGCGCCAGCTCGCAGCTGACTGAGGTTGTCTAAACGACTAAGGTCCGTCTAGTCAAGGCTATGGTTTTTCCTGTGGTCATGTATGGATGTGAGAGTTGGACTGTGAAGAAGGCTGAGCACCAAAGAATTGATGCTTTTCAACTGTGGTGTTGGAGAAGACTCTTGAGAGTCCCTTGGACTGCAAGGAGATACAACCAGTCCATTCTGAAAGAGAGCAGCCCTTCAGAAATTTCTTTGGAAAGAATGATGCTAAAGCTGAAACTCCATTACTTTGGCCACCTGATGCAAAGAGTTGACTCATTGGAAAAGACTCTGATGCTGGGAAGGATTGGGGGCAGGAGGAGAAGGGGCCGACCGAGGATGAGATGGCTGGAAGGCATCACGGACTCGATGGACATGAGTTTGAGTGAACTCCTGGAATTGGTGATGGACAAGGATGCCTGGCGTGCTGCGACACATGGGGTCACAAAGAGTTGGACACGACTGAGCGACAGAACTGAACTGAATCAATGAATATGGTAAAGTTGCAAAATATAAAATTAATACACAGAAAATCCCCTGTAATCCTATACACTAACAATGAACAAGAAGAAAGAGAAATTAAGGAAACAATCTCAATTCACAATTACAGTGAATAGAATAAAATAAGTAGGAATAAATATCTCTAAAGGAAAAAAAAAAAGACCTAAGTCTCATCTCCTGAGTTCCCAGGGTCCCTTCACTTGAACCTCTAAGGTCTCACTTCCAGAGTCTTATCCTCTTATACTCTGGGGTCTCATCTGTCCAGTCTCTGGAGTCTTATCTCCAGTTCTTCATGGTCTCATCAGCATGGTCCCTTCTGAGTCTCCAGGGTCTCATTTCCTGAGTCTTGACTCTTAAAACTCTTGGATCTCACCTCCTGAGACTTTTGGGTCTCACCTCCTGAGATTCTGGAGTCTTCTCTCCTGAGACACCTATGGCTTGACTCCTAAAACTCCTGAGTCTCATCTCTGGATTCTCTGGGGTCTCATCTATAAGTCTCCAGGATCTCTACTCCTGAGTTTCCAGGGTATCATTTCCAAGGTATCATCTCCTGAGACTCCTGGGTTTCATCTCCTAATATTCCTTAATCTCATCTCCTGAGTCTCTGAGTCTAGTCTCCTGATTCTTAGAGCTCTCTTCTCCTGTGTCTCCAGGGTCTCATTTTCAGCATGTCATATCCTGAGTCTCTAGGATCTCTTTTCCTGAGTCTCCAGGATCTTGTCTCCTGAGACTCTGTTGTCTCATCTCCTGAATCTCAGGAGTCTCGTCTCATGAAACTTGCAGTTCTCATCTCCTGAGTAGCCTCCTGTCTTGTGTCTTCCCCTGTTCCCCTAAATCTCCTCTCCTGAGTCTAATATCTGGTGTCCTAGAGTCTCCTGTCCAGAGTTTCTGAGTCTCCAGACTCTCATCTCCTGAGGTTCCAAGGTCTCATCTCCACAGAGTGTCCTGGGTATTGTCATCTCCTTAGCTCCAGGTTCTCATGTCCAGGATTTCATCTGCAGAGTCCCCAGGGTCTCGTCTCCCACTTCTCCAGGGTCCCATCTACAAGGTCTCATCTGAGACTTTGGTTTTATCTCATAAATCTGAAGAATCTTGTCTCCACAGAGTTCGAGGTCTAATCTCCTGTGTGTCCACTGTGTCATCTCATGAGTCTCCAGAGTCTTGTCTCCCAAGTCTCCAGATCTCTTCTTTAGAGTCCATGGTCTCATTTCCAGAACTCATTTCCATGGTCTCCTGAGTCTCCAGAGTGTCATACTGTAACTCTTCAGAGTTTCTTCTCCTGAGCCTCCAGTCTCATATTACAGGGTTGCATCTGCTGAGACTCCAGGGTCTCATCTCTTGAGCTCTCTGCTCCCTCTGTCCCATTCCTTGAGTCTCCACTGTCTTGTTTCCCAAGTTTCTGAAGTCTCTTCTCCTGAGTAGCCTGTGTCTCCTCTTCTGAGTCTCATAAGTCTCATCTCTTTAGTCTACTACCACCAGAGTATCCTTTCTAGAGTCTTGGCTCATAAGTCCAGGGTCACATCTCCATGGTCTCATCTTCTGAGACTCAGAAGAGGTTAACAGACTTGATAGGGAGGCCAGATGTTCCCAAGTGGCAGTAGGAAATAAACTGCAAATGACAGATTGTTTTTTCTTTCTCTACACAAAATTAAAGGATACTTCTTTTAATGCTGTATCACCATGGCAACACTTGGTTTCTGCCGAAACCAACTTAAACCTGCTAATGGTTTAGCAAATCAAAGCATTTTCCTCATGGAAATGTTTTTCTTAATCTATGTTCATAAAACTATGCATTTGCTTGAATACTTGCCTTTCTTCATGACTCATGTCGATTGACTTATGGCCATGGAAAACTCACGTTGTGTCAATGCTTTTTTCAAAATTCCGATTGTGGGGCAGGGGTCTATTGCAACTCACTCAGTCTTGAGGTATTTGTTTTAAATGCAATATGAGTTCCGTTCAGTTCAGTTGCTCAGTCATGTCTGACTCTTTGCGACCCCATGAACTTCAGCACACCAGGCCTCCCTATCCATCACCAATTCCCAGAGTTCACTCAGACTCAGGTCCATTGAGTCCATGATGCCATTCAACCATCTCATCCTCTGTTTCCCCTTTCTCCTCCTGCACCCAATCCCTTCTAGTACGAGTCTTTTCCAGTGAGTCAACTCTTTGCATCAGGTGGCCAAAGTAATGGAGTTTCAGCTTTAGCATCACTCCCTCCAAAGAAATCCCAGGGCTGCTCTCCTTCAGAATGGACTGGCTGGATCTCCTTGCAGTCCAAGGGACTCTCAAGAGTCTTCTCCAACACCACAGTTCAAAAGCATCAATTCTTCAGCACTCAACCTTCTTCACAGTCCAACTCTCACATTCACAAATGACCAATGGAAAAACCACACGATTGACTAGACGGACCTTTGTTGGCATAGTAATGTCTCCGCCTTTCAATATGCTATCTAGGTTGGTCATAACTTTCCTTCCAAGGAGTAAGCATCTTTTAATTTCATGGCTGCAATCACCATCTGCAGTGATTTGGGAGCCCGCCAAAATTAAGTCTGACACGGTTTCCACTATTTCACCATCTATTTTCCATCAAGTAATGGGACAAGTTGATATAATCTTCATTTTCTGAATATTGAGCTTTAAGCCAACTTTTCACACTCCACTTTCTCTTTCATTAAGAGGCTTTTTAGTTCCTCTCTACTTTCTGCCATAAGGATGGTGTCATCTACATATCTGAGGTTATTGATATTTCTCCCGGCAATCTTGATGCCAGCTTGTGCTTCTTCCAGCCCAGGATTTTTCATGATGTACTCTGTACAGAAGTTAAATAAGCAGGGTGACAATATACAGACTTGACGGAGTCCTTTTCCTATTTGGAACCAGTGTGCTGTTCCATGCCCAGTTCTAACTGTTGCTTCCTGACCTGCATACAAGTTTCAGAAGAGGCACGTCAGGTAGTCTGGTATTCCCTATCTTTCAGGATTTTCCACATTTATTGTGATCCACATAGTCAAAGGCTTTAGCATAGTCAGTAAAGCAGAAATAGATGTTTTTCTGGAATTCTCTTGCTTTTTCCATGATCCAGCAGATGTTGACAATTTGATCTCTGGTTCCTCTGCCTTTTCTAAAACAGCTTGAACATCTGGAAGTTCATGGTTCACGTATTGTTGAAGGCTGGCTTGGAGAATTTTGAGCATTATTTTACTAGCAAGTGAGATAAGTGCGATTGTGCGGTAGTTTGAGAATTCTTTGGCATTGCCTTTCTTTGGGATTGGAACGAACACTGACCTTTTCCAGTCCTATGGCCATGGCTAAGTTTTCCAAATTTGTTGGCATATTGAGTGCAGCACTTTCACAGCATCCCCTTTCAGGATTTGAAATAGCTCAGCTGGAATTCCATCACCTCCACTAGCTTTGTTCCAGGATGTTTGGCTCTAGGTGAGTGATCACACCATCATGATTATCTGGGTCATGAAGATCTTTTTTGTACATTTCTTCTGTGTATTCTTACCACCTCTTCTTAATACCTTCTGCTTCTTGTAGGTCCATAACATTTCTGTCCTTTACGAGCCTATCTTTGCATGAAATGTTCCCTTGGTATCTCTAATTTTCTTGAAGAGATCTCTAGTCTTTCCCATTCTGTTGTTTTCCTCTATTTCTTTGCATTGATCACTGAGGAAGGCTTTCTTATCTCTTCTTGCTATCCTTTGGAACTCTACATTCAGATGCTTATATCTTTCCTTTTCTCCTTTGCTTTCACTTCTCTTCTTTTCACAGCTATTTGTAAGGCCTCCCCAGACATCCATTTTGGTTTTTTGCATTTGTTTTCCAGGTAGATGGTCTTGATTCCTGTCTCCTGTAAAATGTCACAAACCTCTGTCCATAGTTCATCAGACAGTCTATCAGATCAGTCCATGAAATCTATTTCTCACTTCCACTGTATAATCTATATAAGAGGTTTAATTTAGGTCATACCTGAATGGTCTAGTGGTTTACCCTATTTTCTTCAATTTAAATCTGAATTTGGAAATAAGGAGTACCTGATCTAAGCCACAATCAGCTCCCAGTCTTGTTTTTATTGACTGTATAGAGCTTCTCCATCTTTGGTTGCAAAGAATATAATCAATCTGATTTTGGTGTTGACCATCTGGTGATGTCCATGTGTAGAGTCTTCTCTTGTGTTGTTGGAAGAGGGTGTTTTCTATGACCAGAGCATTCTCTTAGCAAAACTCTGTTAGCCTTTGTCCTGCTTCATTCTATATTCCAAGGCCAAATTTGCCCGTTACTCTAGGTGTTTCTTGACTTTCTATTTTTGCATTCCAGTCCCCTATAATGAACAAGACATCTTTTTTGTCTTTTTTGGGTGTTAGTTCTAAAGGTCTTGTAGGTCTTCATAGAACCATTCAACTTCAGCTTCTTCAGCGTTAATGACTGAGGCATAGACTTGGATTACTGTGATATTGAATGGTTTGCCTTGGAAACGAACAGAGATCATTCTGCTGTTTTTGAGATTGCATCCAAGTACTGCATTTCAGACTCTTTTGTTGACCATGATGGTTACTCCATTTCTTCTAAGGGATTCCTGCCCGCGGTAGTAGGTATAATGGTCATCTGAGTTAAAGTCACTCATTCCAGTCTATTTTAGTTCACTGATTCTTAGAATGTCGACTCTTGCCATCTCTTATTTGACCACTTCCAATTTGCCTTGATTCGTGGACCTAACATTCCAGATTCCTGTGCAATATTGCTCTTTACAGCATCAGACTTTGCTCCTCTCACCAGTCACATCCACAATTGGGTATTGTTTTTGCTTTGGCTCCATCCCTTCATTCTTTCTGGAATTATTTCTCTACTGATCTCCAGTAGTAGCATATTGGGCACCTTCTGACCTGTGGACTTCCTCTTTCAGTATCTTATCATTTTGCCTTTTCATACTGTTCATGGGGTTCTCAAGGCAAGAATACTGAAGTGGTTTGCCATTCCCTTCTCCAGTGGACCACATTCTGTAAGACCTCTCCACCATGACCCGTCCTTCTTGGGTGGCCTCACAGGGCATGACTTGGTTTCATTGAGTTAGACCAGGCTATGATCCATGTGATTAGATTGCCTAGTTTTCTGTGATTATGGTTTCAGTGTCTGCCCTCTGATGCCCTCTTGTAACACTTACCGTCATATTTGGGTTTCTCTTACCTTGGATGTGGGGTATCTCTACACAGCTGCTCTAGCAAAGGGCAGCCACTGCTCCTTATCTTGGACAAGGGGTATCTCCTCATCGCTGCCCCTCCTGACCTTGAACGTGGAGTGGCTCCTCTCAGCTGTCCTGCACCCATGCAGCCACCATTCCTTGAAAGTGGGGTGCTGTTCTGGGCCACCGCCCATGACCTCAATGAGTAGCAGTTTGTAAATAAATATATAAAGCCTTACTAAAAACTAGCAAGGGGCATTCTTTCTTTTCTGTCCCCTTCTGATTTCTATGTCTGAGGCATTATTTGGCTCTTTTAATACTTTAATAAAATTCTGCTCCACAAAAGCTCAGAGTAATCAAGCCCATATCAAGTTTCTACCCTTGGAGGCCATGAATCCGAGTATTGTATACTGGCAGCTGTAATCTTTTATCTTGGAGACTCACCCACAATCTTCAGGACAAGGTAGCAATGCATAGAGCTCTAGATATGTTTCTCCTCCTGATAAACAGATTTTTCTTCTTTACTAACTCAATGTGTCTGTTTGTACAAATGTCTGTGAAAGAGATGTGGAAGTAACCAAGAAACAATCAGTTCAGTTCAGTTCAGTCACTCAGTCATGTCCACCCCTTTGCGACCCCATGAACCATAGCATGCCAGGCTTCCTAGTCCATCATCTACTCCCAAAGTTTACTCAAACTCTTGTCCATTGAGTCAGTGGTGCCATCCAACCATCTTATCCTCTAACAGCCCCTTCTCCTCCTGCCTTCAGTGTTTCCCAGGATCAGGGCCTTTTCAAATGAGTCAGCTCTTCACATTAGGTGGCCAAAGGATTGGAGTTTCAGCTTCAACATTGGTCCTTCCAATGAATATTCAGGACTGATCTCCTTTATGATGAACTAATTGGATCTCCTTGCAGTCCAAGGGACTCTGAAAAGTCTTCTCCAGCACTACAGTTCTAAAACATCAATACTCTTGAGCTCAGCTTTCTTTACAGTCCAACTGTCACATCCATGCACGACTACTGGAAATACCACAGCCTTGACTAGAAAGACCTTAATTGATAAAGTAATGTCTCTTCTTTTAATATGCTGTCAAGGTTGGTCATAACTTTTCTTTGAGGAGTGTCTTTTAATTTCATGGTAACAGTCACCACCTGAAGTTATTTTGGACCCCTCAGAAATACAATCAGCCACTCCTTCCACTGTTTCCCCATCTATTTGTCATGAATGATGAGACTGGATGCATGATCTCAGTTTTCTCAACATGGAGCTTTAAGCCAACATTTCATTCTCCTATTTCACTTTCATCAAGAGGCTCTTTAGATCTTCCTCACCTTCTGCCATAAGGGTGGTGTCATCTGCATATATTGGTCATTGATATTTCTCCAGGCAATCTTGATTCCAGCTTGTGTTTCTTCCAGGCCAACATTTCTCATGACGTACTCTGCATATAAGTTAAATAAGCAGGGTGACAATATATAGCCTTGACATAGTCCTTTACCTATTTGGAACCAGTCTGTTGTTCCATGTCCAGTTCTAACTGTTGCTTATTGGGAGGTACATTAGGCATTACTGACAAAATGGACACATGGCCCCAACCCCCTCTCCTCATCTCGCAGGCACAGCCCAGGATGAAAGAGTTAGGCCTTGCGATTCTGACTTTTTCTTTCCTTTCTTCAGTTGAGTTGGCTGGAAAGAATGTTAAGCTGCTTGAGAGAAAGCACAAAGCCTTCTGCAGTTGTGTCCAGAAAATAATCTATAAAGTAACCATTGATATTTATTCAAAGATCTTTACAAAGAATGTCCCAGGATGAGCATATAGGCCACAGCTTGAGGCCTTTGGAAGGATTGTTTTCTAAGACCTGTTTGTGAGGGAAATATGTATGCCAAAAATAGTTTGCTGAGTTTCAGTTCAGTTCAGTTCAGTCGCTCAGTTGTGTCCAACTCTTTGTGACCCCATGAGTTGCAGCACGCCAGGCCTCCCTGTCCATCACCAACTCCCAGAGTTCACTCAGACTCACGTCTATCAGTCAGTGATGCCATCTAGCCATCTCATCCTCTGTTGTCCCCTTCTCCTCCTGCCCCCAATCCCTCCCAGCATCAGAGTTCTTCATGGCTGCAGTCCCCATCTGCAGTGATTTTGGAGCCCCATATAATAAAGTCTGACACTGTTTCCACTGTTTCTCCATCTATTTCCCATGAAGTGATGGGACTGGATGCCATGATCTTCGTTTTCTGAATGTTGAGCTTTAAGCCAACTTTTTCACTTTCCTCTTTCACTTTCATCAAGAGGCCCTTTAGCTCCTCTTCACTTTCTGCCATAAGGGTGGTGTCATCTGCATATCTGAGGTTATTGATATTTCTCCCGACAATCTTGATGCCAGCTTGTGTTTCTCCCAGTCCAGTGTTTCTCATGATGTACTCTGCATCTGCATAGAAGTTAAATAAGCAGGGTGACAATATACAGCCTTGACGTACTCCTTTTCCTATTTGGAACCAGTCTGTTGTTCCATGTCCAGTTCTAACTGTTGCTTCCTGACCTGCATACAGATTTCTCGAGGCAGGTTAGGTGGTCTGGTATTCCCATCTTTCAGAATTTCCCCCTCTATTGGTGTTTTTCTTTCTGGCTTACTTCACTCTGTATAATAGGCTCCAGTTTCATCCACTTCATTAGAAAGGATTCAAATGCATTCTTTTTAATGGCTGAGTAATATTCTATTGTGTATATGTACCACAGCTTTCTTATCCATTCATTTGCTGATTGACATCTAGGTTGCTTTCATGTCCTGGCTGTGATAAACAGTACTGCAATGAACATTGGGATACACATGTCTCTTTTAATTCTGGTTTTCTCAGTGTTTATGTCCAGCAGTGGGATTCCTGATTCATATGAAAGTCCTATTTCCAGTTTTTAAAGGAATCTCCACGCTGTTTTCCATAGTGGCTGTACTAGTTTGCATTCCCACCAGCAGTGTAAAAGTGTTCCCTTTTCTCCACATCCTCTCCAGCATTTATTGCTTGTAGACCCTTGGATAGCAGCCATCCTAACTGGCGTGAAATGGTATCTCACTGTGGTTTTGATTTGCATTTCTCTTATAATGAGTGACATTGAACATCTTTTCATGTGTTTGTTAGCCATCTGTATGTCTTCTTTGGAGAAATGTCTGTTTAGTTCTTTGACCCTCTTTTTGATTGGGTTGTTTATTTTTCTGGAATTGAGCTGCAGGAGTTGCTTCATATTTTTGAGATTAATTCTTTGTCAATTGCTTTGTTTACTATTATTTTCTCCCATTCTGAAGGGAGTCTTTTCACCTTGCTTATAGTTTCTTTTGTTGTCCAAAAGTTTTAAGTTTAATAGGTCACATTTGTTTCTTTTTTTAAAGCAATATAAAACTATTTATTGACCACTGGCACCAGTATTTACAATAAAGTAAACAATATACAGTTGAATAACATTCTGATTATTACAAAGTTATTGTTTTTCTTGGGCTTCTGCTGAACTAGTAACACAAAATACTGAGAAAATTGAGCCTTCGTGTAAGGAATGGATCAGAGTCAAGTCTGAAAAAACATGCAGGTCAAGCATAGATTAGAAAAGTTTATTCACTCTTATTCCTGTAGATCGTAAACTGCCAATATTTTAAAACTATCTGATTAGGTTTGCATGAACAAATCTGAGACATCCCATGTATCACAACATTTCCTAAATAGCAGAGAGTTCAATTTCTTGTAAAATAATGGTTCACCAAAAGTAACCATCAAGTGTCCATTTAACTAAGTTTTGCTTTGCTATATTAAAACATACCAGAATTTTTCTACTTTTTTCATTTGGTTGGGAAGGTTGATGATAGTGATAAAAATTTTCCTTCCAGGGTTTCTGCATATAAAACTGCATTTATGTGCAGATTCC
>SJYC01021414.1:0-10542 GCA_006408675.1 Madoqua kirkii | reverse complement strand
TTTTAACTTGAGTTCATTTTTTCCATACTCTATGTGAATTATTCTAGAGTATATTATTTTGAGTAACATCTTAATCAGTTAGAACATTATCCTAGAAGGGAAGCCCTCCTTTGAAAATGACTTTATGTTGCTCTTGCATATAGAAAACATATGAATGGGTTATAAAAATTGTGTTCACATTTTTCAGTTTCTAAATTAAATGTATATTAGTTTATTACTATCTATCATTTAGGGTGCTAATGTCATATCAATCTTTTACTTTGTAAGTAACCTATATTTTTCTGTCTAAGAATTTGTGGATAAACCCTAGCTTATCCTTGTGCTTCACACATTTCACTGTGATATTTAGGTGTTCTCACTTCATTTGTGTACTTGGCTTATTTAAATCAAAGTACGACTTACACATTGGGTTCCCTGGTAGCTCAGCTGATAAAGAATGTGCCTACAATGCAGGAGACCCCAGTTTGATTCCTCGGTTAGGAAGATCCCCTGGAGAAGGGATAGGCTGCCCGTTCCAGTATTCTTGGGCTTCCCTGGTGGCTCACATGGCAAAGAGTCCGCCTGCAATGTGAGAGACCTGTGTTTGATCCCTGTGTTGGAAAGATCCCCTGGAAGAAGACATGGCAACTCATTCCAGTATTCTTGCCTGGAGAATCCCCATGGACTGGAGGAACCTAGCGGGCTGCAATCCATGGAGTCACAAAGAGTCAGACACAACTGAGCACCTAAGCACGCATACATGACGTTCACATTAAAAAAAAATCAGATAGTACCAAAAACCATATAATGAAATTCCCCAAAGTTTAATTGCTTTTAACACTTTCTATGTGTGATTCTCTTTGTTATACAGTTTCTTTCTAAATAATATACTTCATCTCTATTTTTGACTCAGTTTCAATAACATATTATTGAGTGCTTAACATATTCCAGTTAACTCATTTGATCTTCACAACACCTCTATAAATTATATTGCTATTAGTTTGCTTTTAAGGAAATTGAAGCATGGAGTTTGATTGACTTGCTTTAGGTTAGCCATTTTAAGCAGGGAAATAGGTAGAATATGAATCCAAGCCTTCTGATTCCACTATAAACAATGCGGTTTAGCTAATTTACACTGCTACTCCACTCCCTTTGTCCTTACATATGTATGTATATGCCTATCTATCTGCCTATCACCCATCGAAACTTTTCTTGCTCAGTCTATCAGCTTTATTCAGTCTATCAGCTTTATTCAGTATCTTGCCAGATTTCTACTTAAGGTAAACACATTAGTGCTCTGTGCTTAATGTTTTCTATTTGCTCCCCCAGGTCTAGTATCTTTTCTTTTCCACCCTACTGTGTGTGTCCCATATGGACTGAATCAATAATATCTGGTATCATCTTGAGTTTGGCCCTGGAGATGGGAGAATGGCAAGGGAAGGAGTTTGGAGTGTTTATTTTTCCTCCTGCCTCCCTCCTGGGTCACCCTTCGTTTGGTTGCCTCCCTCTAAAAAAACCCACAGCTTTCTGTGTAACTCTTCATCCTAGGTTTAAGTCACTACTCTTTCCCCTGCCCTTGTAGTCCTGATAGTGGTAATTTTCCGCTAAAATTTCTAAACCTAGAATTTGGCACCATTCATTGCTGGTTTTAAGCTTGCTCATATGTTTATAGAAACCACTTCTCAGTCACCTAGGTTAGGTGCCATCTGTTTTCTTGTTGGAGGAAAGTCCATATTCTTTCCTCCACCTTGTCTTTAGACTTTTCATTAACCACTTCCCAACAGATATAATTCTACCCTCAAAATGTTCAGTTTGATATTTCCAACTTGTTATGTGCCAGAATTAAGCCTCCGTGTTTGCCTATTTGCTGATTCTCAAAGCTGAAAACCCATCCACAACGTTTATACTGCTATGGCTGTGTAAACGTGGTTCACTGTGGTCTCTAGTTTGGTCACGTGGCATTTACTTTTCTCTATGCCCATTGCCACAAAATGGTATTATATACCATTAATTTTAAGACTTCTATTTTTTATATACTACTCAAAAAGAAAAAGAGCCATCTGCCAATTAAATTGTGACCTGCCTTCAATTGTAAAATATACCTTGATTTTAATAAAAATTGTTCATCTTGATATTGAGAAAATATTCTGGTCAACTCTTCTCTTGTCTTCTTGACTGGTTCTTGAGCAGTTTTCAGCCTCGAGTCACAATCCGTTTTACTGCCTGTTGTTATTATTCTCATGCTCCCATCATGTGTCTTCCAACCACAGAGGAGTCATTTCAAAGATGTCTGATACAGTATTTAGGAGTGCAGACTCTGGTACTAATTGACCTGAAGTTGAAACCTGGAACATCTTTTTACTATGGGGCTATGGAAAGATACTTAACATCTCTGTCTTACACTTTCTTCATCTAATAATTAGAAGTAGTAATAATGCCTAACTCAGTGGTTATTTTGAGAATTAAAAGATGTAATGCACGTGAAATACCCAGAACAGTACCTGTCACACTGTGACTGTCTTCCTTAAATTTAATGGAAGTGCTCTGTGAGTGGTCTCCTTCAGGGGTCACTTGCTGCTTGGTACTCAGAGTAGCATCTCCAGTCCTCCTCCAAATGATGGAAGGACACAGAGCAGGGCCTTACCATTCCCCAGTGAAATATCTTCATCAGTCTTTTCTCTTTCTGTGACTTGGCCAGATGGTGACTGCAGCCATGAAATTAAAAGACGCTTACTCCTTGGAAGAAAAGTTATGACCAACCTAGATAGTATATTCAAAAGCAGAGACATTACTTTGCTGACTAAGGTCTATCTAGTCAAGGCCATGGTTTTTCCTGTGGTCATGTATGGATATGAGAGTTGGACTGTGAAGAAGGCTGAGCGCCAAAGAATTGATGCTTTTGAACTGTGGTGTTGGAGAAGACTCTTGAGAGTCCCTTGGACTGCCAGGAGATCCAACCAGTCCATTCTGAAGGAGATCAACCCTGGGATTTCTTTGGAAGGAATGATGCTAAAGCTGAAACTCCAGTCCTTTGGCCACCTCATGAGAAGAGCTGACTCATTGGAAAAGACTGATGCTGGGAGGGATTGGGGGCGGGAGGAGAAGGGAATGACCGAGGATGAGATGGCTGGATGGCATCACTGACTTGATGGACATGAGTCTGAGTGAACTCCTGGGGATGGTAATGAACAGGGAGGCCTGGCGTGCTGCAATTCATGGGGTCCCAAAAAGTCAGACACAACTGAGCGACTGAACTGAACTGAACTGAACTGAACTGAAAATACATGTGGGTTCACAAGTTGTGTAACTAGGTCCTACAATTTCCTTACAAAAGTTGCATATACAAATTTGTCACATACTGACTTTGTATCTGATATCTATCTTTTTTAGAACCTCAGTCAAAACTAAGACGGAACGAGTCCAGTTCTAACCACCTGTTACATCTATATAATACACTCCTTGGATCTGTCTTCCTTGACATTTTGTTTATTATATCCATTCCATTTTCCACTTTATTCTTAAACAATTTTTCACACATGTCTCGTACTTTTAATTCAGCTATTTTTCTTTAGTATTCTGTCACCTAATGCCTTCACTGTATTTTTTGAATTATATTTTAATTTTTCTATTAGCATTTTGCTTTAACTATATTTTTAAATGGTTGCATTATAACCTCAAATTTACACTGTACTTAAATTTAATATCATACCATTTCACATAAGATGTAAAAACTTTGAGCTATATTGTTCTATTTATCAGCCTCCCCATCCTCCAAGCTAAAATTGTCATAGGTATTATGTTGGTGCTTGGTATAAACATCACAGTTCACTGTCTATCATTAGTCTGAAGAGCTTCCTTTAGCATTGTTCACAGTACAGGTATGGTGATAAGGTTAGCTTTCTTTTTTCTAAAATTCTTTTATCTTTATTTTCCTTCCTGAAGGACATTTTTGCTGTGTACAGAATCTGGTTGACCGTTACTGCCTGCTGGTCTCCATCATTTTTAATGAAAAGTTTTCAGTCACTCAAATTTTATTCCCTTATATACACCATGTAATTTTTATGTCCCTGTTTGAATATTTTCTCATTATAATTTTGACACTAAGTGTAGTTTTCTGTGTACTTTTCATACGTGGGGATTGTTGAGCTTCTTGAGTCTGTAAATGTGAATCTTTGAGTGAATTTGGGAAATTTTCCATAATTACTTCTTCAGATTTTATTCCTGCCCAGTTCTCTCCATTCTTTCCTTCTTTGACTGCAATTTCATGTATATTTGAGCTTTTGATGTTATCCCACAGGCTCATAAGACTCAGATAATTTTTTTCATGTAATTTTTAATGTCTTTTTTCCTCCTGTTCTTCAGTTTATTGGATACTTTCTATTGGTATCAAGTTCCTAAGTCTTCATTTTCTCATTTAAAATAAAACTCATCAGCTGTTTAGCCCATCCAGTAAGTTTTGTATTTCAGACATTATAGATTTTCACTTATAGGATTTCCATTTCATTTTTATTATAATATAATTTCTATTTTGCTTTTTAGATTTTCTCTTGTTTAATTAACTGTGAACACATTTTTTCTTTGCATCCTTCAGCATGATCAGAATAAAAGCCCTTTAAGATACTTTTTCTACTGATTCCAACATCTTGGTTTTCTCATAGTTTGTCTCCATTAATTGCCTGTTTTTTGAGTGTAAGTTATATTTTCTTATTTTTTCTTCTATTTTCCAGTAACTTTTTTTAATTGTACCCAGACATTGTAAATGATATGATGTTTTAGCAGTCAGGAAAACTGGCTAGAATCAAAGTCCAATTGGAAATGTCATTTCACTCTTTTAGCTTTAGCTGAGATTCTTAAAATCTTCCTCACACACAATAAACTGTGGAAAATTCTGAAAGAGATGGGAATGCCAGACCATCTAACCTGCCTCTTGAGAAATCTGTATGCAAGTCAGTAAGCAACAGTTAGAACTGGTCATGGAACAACAGACTGGTTCCAAATAGGAAAAGGAGTACATCAAGGCTGTATATTGTCACCCTGCTTATTTAACTTATATGAAGAGTACATCATGAGAAACGCTGGACTGGAAGAAACACAAGCTGGAATCAAGATTGCTCGGAGAAATATCAATAACCTCAGATATGCAGATGACACCACCCTTATGGCAGAAAGTGAAGAGGAACTCAAAAGCCTCTTGATGAAAGTGAAAGAGGAGAGTGGAAAAAGTTGGCTTAAAGCTCAACATTCAGAAAACAAAGATCATGGCATCCGGTCCCATCACTTCATGGGAAATAGATGGGGAAACAGTGGAAAGAGTGTCAGACTTTATTTTCCTGGGCTCCAAAATCACTGCAGATGGTGACTGCAGCCATGAAATTAGAAGATGCTTACTCCTTGGAAGAAAAGTTATGGCCAACCTAGATAGCATATTCAAAAGCAGACATTACTTTGCCGACTAAGGTCCGTCTAGTCAAGGCTATGGTTTTTCCACTGGTCATGTATGGATGTGAGAGTTGGACTGTGAAGAAGGCTGAGTGCCAAAGAATTGATGCTTTTGAACTATGGTATTGGAGAAGACTCTTTAGAGTCCCTTGGACTGCAAGGAGATCCAACCAGTCCATTCTGAAGGAGATCAACCCTGGGTGTTCTTTGGAATGACTGATTCTGAAGCTGAAACTCTAGTACTTTGACCACCTCACGTGAAGAGTTGACTCATTGGAAAAGACTCTGATGCTGGGAGGGACTGGGGGCAGGAGGAGAAGGGGATGACTGAGGATGAGATGGCTGGATGGCATCACGGACTCGATGGACGAACAGGGAGGCCTGGCGTGCTGCGATTCATGGGGTTGCAAAGAGTCGCACACGACTGAGCGACTGAACTGAACTGAACTGAATGGTATGAGTATATTTCCTAGTCGGACTCTGAAGATTGTCCTCTAGACTCTTCTTTTCTGGGATTTCTTCCCTCACTTTCCAGTTTTTGTTACTGCCTTAAACTCTGCCTTCTAATTTTTCTAGCTAGTAAGACTGATAATTTCTATAAAAAATTTTAGAGTGGTGTAAATAAACTCTTGCTTTAGGCTAAATGACTTAAAAAAAAAAAAAACAGGAAATCACTGAGTGGCATTGTTTTACCCCCAGTGTTGAAGCCTTCTGCACCGTCTGCCTGCTTCTGGTCACTCTCTAGTGACTTTAGGTTGCTTTACTGCGAATTGAGAGTTATCTGTGGGAGGTTGGCCATTGGGGGTTACTTAGTCATTATCAAAAACAGAATCAAACACTGTGTATTTTACCTTGAAAGGAATGGTTACTTCCTAGAGGTTGTTCTCGTACATAGAAGCAGTGTCTTCATACAGCTCACTGAGGATATTCATTACTGAGGATTCTTAACGATTCTTTGTAGTCATTCTTTCATTTGTGGGCATTTCTTGAAACAGCCTGTAATTGTGAACTACTAGATATTGTGGTAATTTTTCTGTGTTTGCTGATGTTAAAAAGTGACAGGAAAGGTATACTTTGCCTAATTTGAGAGTTGACTTAGATTCTTTTGAAAATTATGGCCATAACATGTACACTTAACTCTTTAAAACCTAGGTGAGCTCTTAATATAAATTTGTCTGCAACTTCACTCACAATATATCTCAAACAAACTCTTCAAGGATTCTAGAATATGAATGATTTCATTCTCAATTTTCTAATCACACCGTCATTTGTTTCCTTCTTATATTGTTTGTCATTCCAGTGATAATTTTTCGATGATAAAGGGAGGATGGTGCATTTGTGGCCTTGGGTCCTAACCTTTCATAAGAAGAAATTTTGCTCATTTATTTAGGGAAATGTTTAAATACACTTTTTCTGCTAATGTTCAGAGCATTGTACATGAGTAGATGAAGCATAAAATATCTTTAAACTAAGTGTTAAGGGTATTTGAAGAGTTCATTCCATGCCTTCATCTACTTGTGTGTATCTGTGTGGCTTAAAACTACAATTTATTGTTGCTTCCCTGTTGGCTCAGACAGTAAAGAATCTGCCTGCAATGTGGGAGCCCCAGGCTCAGTCTCTGGGTCAGGAAGACACCCTGGAGGAGGAAGTGGCAACCTGCTCCAGTATTCTTGCTGGGGAATTCCATGGACAGAGGAGCCTGGTGAGCTACAATCCAAGAGGTCACAAAGACTTGGCCACAACTGAGGGACAAACACTTTCACTTTCACACGTGGCTTAAAACTACAATTTATTATTACTTTCACAGTTCCATGGACTGATTCAGCTCAGCTATGCATTTGTTGCTTGGATTGTCTCAGGCAGCTGTAGTCAGATAGCATCTGGACTGGGTAACAAGGACGGCATATGGGATACTCATTCAAAGTGGTCACACATGTGGCATGCCTATGTGTTGCACTTTTCACACAGTATGAGGACCAAGTTCTCAGAAGAAATGTTCCAAGAGCAGGTATCTCAAGAGCCAGGAGGCAGTCGGATGGGTTAAAGGATATGCTTGGAAGAAGCACAGCATCACTTCTTCTACATCCTATTGGTCAAACAGTCCATGTGCCTTCTTCATCTTTTGTGTAATCTTTTGAACTTTGTGTCAGTGTTCGTTATTTCATATGTGCAAATATATATATATATATATATATAATATGTACATATACAATTTATGTACATATAATCCATTCAATACTTTGGCCACCTCATGTGAAGAGTTGACTCATTGGAAAAGACCCTGATTCTGGGAGGGATTAGGAGCAGGAGGAGAAGGGGATGACAGAGGAAGAGATGACTGAATGGTATCACCGACTCGATGAACATGAGTTTGGGTAAACTCCAGGAGTTGGTGATGGACAGGGAGGTCTGGGGTGCTGTGATTCACGGGGTCGCAAAGAGTTAGAGAGGACTGAGTGACTGAACTGAATTGAATCCATATATATATATATATATCAAAGTAAATAGTTTCCCCTTTCCCCATTAATCAAGCTAGTTTTACTGATTTCTTTAGTCCTATTTTTCTTGGGTTAACAACACTGTCTTTGAAAGTAATAAAATCATATTTGCTTTACTAGAGTTCATATTTTCTCCATTAGGTTAACCTTCACCCATCTTAATTTGCTCTCCGAATCTGAGATTAAATGTCGATTAGCGCTTTTGCCTAACTTTCTGAATCATTTTTCAGAATGACTGAGGTGACTTACGTGATATCAGCAGACCTCTTAATTGAATGTCAAGGAAGGCAGTTTTTATCAGCAAGGGGACCTCCAGCTTCACTCAGAATCATTCAATTAGATGGAAAACAGATGCTTATTTCTGTCTTATAAACCTCAATGTAGGTTAGGTGGTAATTACTTCAAAGAGCAGGATAACAATTTATGTAATCAGCAGGACCCTATAATTACTAATGCATAATTTCTAAACAGCATTTAGCAAAATGAGGCCCATACATACACTTTGTAATGAAAAAGATGTGTTTGACACCATACTAAATTAAATTTAAAATTTGCATATTTTCTTCCAGGAAATGCACAAGCTTCATCTGCTTTATTTTGCTTCACTAAACCCTGTCTACTTTTAGCTCTGTTATAGGATCATGGAAATGCTGAATCATAGCAATGGCTGAATGGCAGCATAAGACTCAGCAGTAGAGAAAGACTTCCTTCTCTGTTGTCTGGGATGATATAACATCAATCCAAGAGATGACTTGGAATGTTACATCTAGGCAACTCGTTTCCATTGACAGTGTAATATGATGGTTATAGAATCACTTAATTTAGATTATAAGTGCCAGCAGAGAACTTAAAAATGATCTACACTTCTCTTTATCACAGATGGAAAAACTAAGGTCCACTAAATTGGTATGACTTGTGCAACAGTAAGCAACTGTCAGTAGGAGTAAGAACGTATTTACTCAGTCCCAGTTCTGTGCGAAATCTGTTCCACTAGCCTATTCAGGTCATATAGTGTTTTTGTTAGACAGAACACAAACTATATCAGCCCCAGGAACATTGAACATTTCCCTACGGAATTATTTTGAAATTTACATGTACATATGCATTGCTGCTGCTAAGTCACTTCAGTCGTGTCCAACTCTGTGTGACCTCATAGATGGCAGCCCACCAGGCTCCGCTGTCTCTGGGATTTTCCAGGCAAGAACACTGGAGTGGGTTGCCGTTTCCTTCTCCAATGCATGAAAGTGAAAAGTGAAAGCGAAACCACTCAGTCTTGTCCGACCCCCAGCGATCCCATGGACTGTAGCCTTCCAGGCTCCTCTGTCCATAGCATTTTCCAGGCAAGAATACTGGAGTGGGGTGCCATTGCCTTCTCCAATGCATTGCTAGTAGGTGTTTAATAGTAGTAGGTACAAGTAGTAGTAATAGTAGGTATTGCATCTCCTAAACATAATTTAAGCTCTACATATTAAGAAAGTTGAGGACTAGTTCATTACCTTTTCTTTCTGACAGATGAAGTTGTACACCTTGATGAAGTCTTACCTATAGTTCCTGAAGTCATGTCAACAGGATTGCTGGTCTCTTCTTCAAAGCTCTGGACCTGAGACACCAAAATGTATTAACCTTATTAGAAATGCTTTCATAATAAATTCACTTAATTTGTTTAATCAACATATAATGAATATCGACTGGCTCCTACTAAAAGGATTAAACATAATATCTGACTTCAAAAAGCTAACAGGCTGCTGCAGGCAAGTGACATGTACAAGGCACTCATATCAAAGATTCAAAGAACTAAGGGAGATAAGATGAGGGAAAGAGGGGCCTCCCAGGTGGTCCAGCAGTTAAGATGCAGCACTTCCACTGAAGGAGGGGTGGGTTCCGTCCCTGGCCTCATGCTTGGCCAAAGGTTATCAAAGAAATAAATAATTGGAATTAGGATAAACGTTCAAATCAATTTGGGAAGCACTGCATGTTTACAATGTTTTCACATTGATAGCTACAGAATCCATTACTCCATTCAATCAAGTCTCTTCTGTCAGTAAAATTTTAAAGCTTTATTCAAAAGAAAAAAAGAGGAGGGGGGAAAGGGAAAGATTATGTCTGGGTGGGAGGAATAGAGACCCTGCCTAGAGATGTGAAGATGTGACATTTGAGCTAAACTTACATAATATTATTACTATTAACCTGCCGCCACTGCTGCTAAGTCGCTTCAGTCATGTCTGACTCTGTGCGACCCCATAGACAGCAGCCCATCAGGCTATGAAGGTTTTATTTTTTTTTGCTCCTAAAGAGCATTAACTATATTTGGAGAAAGCAAGTTATTTCCCATATTTAATTTTAGCTCTCTAAGGGATTTATTTACAACTTGGTAAATTTGTGGAGAGCAATTTAGGAAATTCATAACTCAGTTACTATGTAAATCTTAGAAAGCTAAAAAAAATCTGATTTCCAAATTAACAGGGTTGAATTTATTTTAAAAATTCTAGTATACCTGTGGCAGATTCATGTTGATATATGGCAAAACCAATACAATATTTTAAAGTAATTAACTTCCAATTAAAATAAATAAATTTATAAAAAAAGAAATGAATGAATTTGTGAATTAATGAATAATAAATACTAC
>SJYC01021413.1:0-23817 GCA_006408675.1 Madoqua kirkii | reverse complement strand
AAATAATAATTATTTCTTCAAAAATAATAATGGCTCACTACCAAAACTTGATAAATATAAAAAGTCAAAGAAGGTTAAAAAATTGTTAGTGTTAATATTTTGGAGTGTGTCTTTGCAGGCTTTCTTTTAATATATTTATTCTAGATAGAGTAATGTACTCAAATTTTTTCATTCAAAATTTGGAAGGACCTTTTCCCCTCATATTGTAAAATTTCTTTGAAAATATCACCTTTAATGAGTACACAATAAGGTATATTTTGAGGTACATTGATTTACTTGATGTTTCTCTTAATGATGGAATATTTTCTAGATTTTGCAAACAAAAATGCTGCTGAGATGAGTATTCTTGTGCTTAAATCTAATCCACTTGTTAATGCAGAGATACAAAAGCCACGGGTTCAATCCCTGGGTCGGGAAGATCCCTTGGAAAGGAAATAGCAACACATTCCAATATTCTTGCCTGGAAAATTCCATGGTCAGAGGAGACTGGAGGGCGACAGTCCATGGGGTCGCAAAACAGTTCAACATGACTTAGCAGCTAAAATCTATTTCTACATTTCATATTATTCATATGGGATTGATTTATGAATATTGAAGGCTGAATCAAATGATATGAACATTTTAAACGTTGTGGTACACATGGCCAAAAATTACCTTTAACCCATGAATAAACAGGACATGAGAAAATGGCTCAGCAATGTAAGAAGAAATATTTATTCCTTCTGTTTTAATCTCTCATATCTTTTTTCAGAGAAGCTACTTTACACTTGTAATTGAGTAGACATACTTCTTAACACTATTTTTATTGGTTTTGTAACTCAAACCAGTGTATACCATGTACATTTTTCAGTAAAATAAGAAAATGTTTTGCTGTGAGCATTAACCTGGAGAAAAATCCTCTTAGTGCAATGTAAAGTATCTATTCATCTATTAAATAAAAGAACAACAACAACAAAAGTTCCAATAACTTTAAGTGGAAACCAGGTGTATTCATGGGTCATTCCACCTGGGCCAAACTTACTAATAAATTTACAAAATAAAACAAAGAAATGATGATTATTTTGGAAACATATCCCATCTAAACAAGATGCTGACTGGCATTATTTAATAATATGGGTAACATTCTTACATGAGTTCCAGAGAGAAGGATCCTTGTATATAAGCAAGAGGGAAGGTTAAAGATGTTATGTTACAAATACAAAGAAGCACCCTAAGAGAGTCAACAATTACAGAAATTTAGTAAGTATTAAATTCTCTTCATATATTTGGGAATTAAAAAAGAAAGGAACAGATTTAGTTTAGGTAAAATTAAACACAAAAATATGTTTATTTTTGCATTAAAATTATCTACGTACAACTTTGTTGGAATCATAATTTTGAGAAGTGAGCCA
Organism: Madoqua kirkii; assembly: GCA_006408675.1. Lineage (NCBI taxonomy): Eukaryota > Metazoa > Chordata > Mammalia > Artiodactyla > Bovidae > Madoqua > Madoqua kirkii. The sequence continues at coordinate 22,426 of SJYC01021413.1, read as the reverse complement.
AATATTGCCATATTCAGTCTCTAGTAGTATTTTAATGAAAACATCAAAGATTGATCTGGAGGCAATTTGGCTAATCAGAGTTGAAATTCTGATAGGTAGATATTTAAATACATTGGCTCATGTTTTAAATGCCATGAAAATCTGCCAATTTTGCACACATTTTTCATAATTAGATTTTTTAATTTGCCATTAAAAATGACTATTAAATCTGGCATTAGCTCCTGTTTAAGCTAAAATCTACCCAAGCTTCATTTAATGATATATTGGTATTGAGTGAAACAAATATTTTTTCCCAGCCTGTGTGATGAAGATGTAGTATTTTAAATATATTTTTTAAGAAAACAAAATTCAAATAGATTTTTAATGTCAGTTTGAAGGATCTCTCTGCTTTACATGTACATACACCCTTTTTCACAAATCTGGGTAAATATTAAAGAAATATCAAAAACAAAGTTGTCTTCAAAGTTCAACTGGATATTCTGTCTTTATACAGAAGCCACTCATAGACTAAATTAATATTATCAAATACTTCTAATATTAATTTTACTCATCTACAAATGTTTACCAAGTTCCCACTATGTACAATTTAGGCTTTTATTACTGTCCTAGTGTGTTCTCCCTTCCCATACCTATATATACTTATATCTATATCTGTATCTGTATATACATATATGTATCTTTTCTTTGAGTAATTGTCATAATTGTCATAAATGAATATTTGAAAGTATGGCATGCAGGGACTAACATTCTTTACTTAATTCTTTACGTTGACTACGATGGTATTCATTTCTGCCTATACTCTCACACTAGATGATATACAATGAATTTCGTTTCTTTCTAAGTCAACCTAGTCTGAAGCAGAAGAAACTTAGGAGGGGGACAGCAGAGTGTAATGGGGCTTGTCAAGAGGCTGGAGTTTGGTGAAATTTCCCTTTTAGATCCTACAAAATAGGCAGCAGACTGACTAATGATTTGCAGACTGTCTTGATTTTCTTTATAGTAATTTAACTATTAGCTTGGTAATTAAATAAGTTTTGCAAGATGCAATAAAACAATATTCTCTTTTTTAGAGTCATCTCAGTTTATACTCAAGTTAGGGTATTTTACCAAAGCTGTTTTTTTCTCTGTTTATAATTTGTATTCATTTTTATGCTATGCGGTTTTTTTAAAGATGTTTTGATACAGACCATTTTAAAAATCTTTATTGAATTTGTTACCATATTACTTCTGTTTTATGTTTTTTTTTTTGTGGCCATGAGCCATATGGGATCTTAGCTCCCCAACCAGGGATCAAACCCATATTTCCCTCATTGGAAGGTGATGTCTTAACCACTGGGCCACCAGGGAAGTCTCTCTGCTACTGTTTTAAAATGAGATTAATATTTTAAGGTTCTTAAAATAATTTTTGACATAAGATGTATGCATACAAAAATATAGATAGATACTAGAATCATTAACAGTTATAAACTGAGGCAATTTCTATTTGTGGGATGGGGAGACCTACCAATAGGCATATTCATTGACCTAACTCAGTCTTCTTTTACAGTTATTGTCAGATTTCAACATCCTACACTTTCCTTGGTTCTCTCTGCCCCATGGCTGGTTCAAACTTGTCGCCTTGGCGACAGAGCTGTCTCCACCCCTACCGTGTTGTTGGTTTCTGAGTCTACCCCTGCCTGGCACTGTGGCTGCCTTGAGGGCAGAGTCTGTGCCCCGGAGAGTCATGTGCAATGGGCTCACATGCATAGTGTCTCACACTCAGAGGGCTTGAAGAAAGCTGGCCTGACCTTAGGGCTGCCATATAAATATTCTACCCCACTTCCAAACAATTTACATGGAAAGGGGGGAAAGACTCGCTCTTCTCTACTTTTTTATAATTATTAAAGATCAGAGAAGTGAGTGAAAATGTGTATCTATTTGTAAAAAGACTTAGAAGTACATTTGGATAGGCCATCTAAATGATGAAAATTAGTACGTGTGAATGAATACGGGATGAAGAGGCAAAGAGTATGTGTGAAATGGGGGTCAAGCTATGTCAGTATTAAATTCCAAAGCAAGCAAACAAAATACTACTAAACCCAAGTCCCTACTTCTTTTGTCCAAGGCTCTGCAGTAGGCATTGCAGACATATTCTCTTGAGAATAAAACCAGATTCTAAAGAAGATTTTAGTCCAACAGGGGAGATGTCATCAACACCGACACACACGCACACATACACACACACACACACAGAGAATATTTACTGTAACAAGTTCTCCCTGCCAAGTCTGTAAGAATGCAGAGGCAAGCTTCACTGAGTGGGAAGTAGTTGAACTGACCTTCAAAGAAGGTGAAACATGGAAAGTTAGAGAGCAGATAAAAGCATACTGAGACCATAATAAGACACTGAGGAAAAGTAAAGTCAAAAATAACCTGTGAATTCAATTCTGAGCAAGAAAAGGAAAAGAAATAGGAGAAAGCAAAGGCTGGTTTCATGCTGGTTGAGTTCTGACCGAAGCAACAAGAACGACCTTAAAAGTCTTAGACCAAATAGAAGTTTGGAATGATAGCATGTACTGCTGAGGGGCTGAAAGATGAAAGGGTTACACGAGGGCTGGAAGGTGAAAGATGCCTCGGAGAGAGTTACCTCACTTAGACGTGAACACACTGACCTCTTCCATTTCGAAGGAGTCTGGTGCTTTGCCTGAAAGATGGGAGAAGCTCTTGAGTTTATTAGCCTGAATTGAATTCTCCTTTCGAGTTCTGTCCTTGACTGACCCCTCAGCCACACAGGAAGGAGGAGCCTGCTTGGTCAGCATGGATGACTGCGGCCCCTGTTTGCTCAGAAGAGCTTGGGGAGGATGATGAGGTGTTAAGCTGTCACAGGCTTGAGGAGACCGATGCTCTGCCGAAGGAGACAAGTGACTGTGTACATATTCCTTTGTCACAGCTGATGCCTCTGCTCCACGCTCCCTTGGGTCTGGAGAGGCGACAGAAAATTTGTCTGTTGTCTTCAGTGACTCTGATGCTCCCAGGTTATAATCCTTTCTAATGTTCTGCTTTGAACCTTTCCTAAAAAGTTCACCTATTCTTCTTCGATGTTCTTTGGCTTCACTCACTGAGGTTCTTTGCACACCTTTCCCTTCATCTTCCTCTTCAGCTTTGTTCTGCAGGATGTTAACATCTTTCAGCAAAGATGAGAAAGCGCTGGCTACGTGATCCAGTATTTCTAGCTGTCGGAAACGACCTGAATAATTAAACACACAAATTTTAGTTTCTGTGAAACTGCATTAATATAGTAAAAACTGAAGAGATTGAACACACTTGATTTTCAAGATGGGAAAGAGTTTACATTTCTGAAACTCAAGTTTTCCCTTAGTATATATATCGCTGGTTACTGTGGACAAGATTCCCCTATATAGCAAAGTATCACTGTGTTGTAGGGAAAGCGAATAGCTTTTATATTTAGTTGAATATACATAACTATATAGATTCAGATAATTCCTATGTGTTAGACTATAAAAACTACAGATAAGGATGAATCTTGAGATTAACTTCATGTGTTTAAGTAAATGGCAAAGAGTAAACTCATTCCCTTCATATGAAGTAAGCTTGAAGATTCTTCCATAGCTTGAGACAGTCACTATCATCATCATTACCTCCATCATCTCCAGCTACATTGGGGGTTCTCCAACTTCTTGGATCACCTCTGATGATCTGAGGTGGAGCTAATGTATTAATAATAGAAATAAAGTGCACAATAAATATAATGTGCTTGAATCATCCTGAAACCACCCCCCTCCCCTGCTTGGTATGCGGAAAAACTGTCTTCCACAAAACTGGTTCCTGGTGTCAGAAAGATTGGGGACCACTGAATTCTACACCCTTCACCTGAGAATGTGGAAGCATCATGAACATACGGAGTCAGAAGGCCTGGATCCAAATTCCAGATCAACCAATCACTGGAAGTATGACCACAAAGTAAATGAATTAATAGGTTCATGGTGTTTAGCCCTGTGCCTGGCACATAGTAAATGACCAGTTTCTTATCTGAAGAATGAAGTAACAGTACCAGTCATGTGTCTCTCACATCTGTTGTGAAAAGCACAATGCTAAGTAGATATCAGCTAAAATTACAAATGTGCTCAGCTTAGAAAGAGAATATTTGTCTTTAGTCTTCTAACAGAAGATAGTCATTAAGGTGAAAATCCATTTACCTTTCCAAGCAAGCTAGTTCCTCAACTTATAAGTCTTTCTGGATGATCTGTCCTCACTCATCCAGGCAATATGCAAGAACTGGCTTAATTAGTATGAGAGAGATCTAATGCAACCAGGGCTATTTTGGGGCTCTTTAGAAAAAAATTGTAAAAAATATTTTTGTATCTCCAGGTAATAAAACCACAGTAATGGAAATGGAACACTTTTTTTTTTTTTAAATTACAGAACTTTTCTCAACACCAGTGGTACATGCAGGGTTGCATAGCTCAACAGTGATCAAAGGCCCCATTGGTGTAGAAACTGTTCTCTGTTCTGTTTGCACCATCATAGCAATGGTACAGACTTCTCCATTAGGAAATCATTGTGCTTATTTGTGTCCTTCACCTGAAAATGGAGATACACTGACTATTCATCCTTCTAGTCCATTATGATGGGCTTTTTATGGAGGATGATGATATCCTGTTGAGACCTAGAGAAACTCCTGGGTTCCAGATGTTTTCAGAAACATTCTGATTACACTTCCCACTTAAATTTAGTGGTAAGCTTAAGAATATGATTGAATCATCATTCCACTTTTTATGATTGTGTTAGCATCCATTCTATAGAAGATTTTAATACTTAGACAAAGCCTGTCAATTTGAATTGGCTCAGGTAATTCAGAGAACGTAACAGCGTGAAGTGTCGGATGAGGATTTTTGTTTGTTTGCTTTGCTTTGGGGCACACTGAACAATGAACCAGTTCTCATCCTCTCAAGTTTGAACTTTTTGTACTGACTTCGAATGAGACATACTTTTCCATCTGTCTTTGGGACAACCAAGTAATTTTATTATTGCTCATTTTGCATTTGACCTTCTCAACTTTCTTGAGTTGAAAGTGTATTAGTAAGTGTTGAGTGAGACTAGTTACCATGCATTGTTAGCACAGGCCTAAGTGGTGGAAATAAGAGGGGGCCAGTAGTTACAGGATCAGGGGCCAACTTCTCATTTCCCTATAATCCATGTGTCAATTTCATCTGTGGAATATTTACTTCACGGATCAGCTCAAACAGTCCTCAAATATCGGTAAGTGTTGCTATTCTCCCCAAATAGAGAATAGATCAAGAATTTTGCATCTCTGTGCAGCTTGGAAAAGGAGACAACAAAGACTGATATTAATTTCTTCTTTAGTAAAGAACCATTAGCTTGCAACACCTGCAGTTTTGCATACTCTTTTTAAAAAATGTTATTGCTGAGGTTTCTGACACCCATTTCACCCATATGAAAACAGAGGAAACAGAAACAGATGAAAAATCTAAGCAAAACCTCTGTTCCACATACCTATTTGAGAGAAACATTTCATTTCTCTTGACTTTTCTTTCAGTGAATTTATTTAGAAGAGTTTATTTAATTAATAGAAATCTGGCATGTTCCCAGTCCAGAATTCTGTGAACTATTCCATGGAGGAGATATTCTTCAAGGCTCCTCTAAGAGAGGTTCTATACGAAATGATTTTGAAAACACTGCACTGCACTCTCTCCAGGAAACTGAGAGTGCAACTCAGCATATTAAACAAATCTTGCAGTAAATAAACTTGTTTAACTGCAAGCCATCTTTCTCCCAAATTGTTTGAGCACAGTACACAAACCCCAAGAATAACCTCAGTCGTGTCCTAGACAGTCATATTTCACTGACCACCAGTTGGAAAAAAATAGTAGCGTGCATGATAACTATAAGATTTAAGTATGCATTAATCACTCAGTCATGTCCTACTCTTTGAGATTCCATGGACTGTAGCCCTCCAGGCTCCTCTGTCCATGAAATTCTCTAGGCAAGAATACTGGAGTGGGTAGCCATCCCTTTCTCCAGGGGATCTCCTCAGCAACAGGATTGAACCCGGGTCTCCTGAATTGCAGGCAGATTCTTTACCATCTGAGTCACCAGGGAAGTCTAGTTAGTACACACATCTGAAGAAATGACATATTTATAACTACCAATCACAGCTCATGGTGGAATAAGAGTGTTCTAAGCCTCATAGAAGCAGGAGACTTTAAGGCCTAGTGCCTGGTGTGCTGCAGTCCATAGGGTCGCAAAGAGTTGGATGTAACTTACCAACTGAACAACAATGAATGGTTCTCTGTTTCCACCTTTTCCCTGTTATCACCAGCCAGTATGTTCCAGACAGTAGAGTCAAGTCCATGGATAAGCAAAATATCATGGAACAGATCTCTCTTCCTCCTCATGGATTGTAGCCAGCCAGGCTCATCTGTCCATGGGATTCTCCAGGCAAGAATACTGGAGTGGGTAGCCATTTCCTTCTCCAGAGGATCTTCCTGACCCAGGAACTGAAACTGAGGCTCCCACATTGCAGGCAGATTCTTTACCATCTGAGCCATCAGGGAAGCCCATCTTCCCCCTCATGTATTTACCAATCCACAGTGAACACAGAGAGTTATCAAGACATAAGCCTGTTTCTGTCTGAAGCCACTGAGCTCTGGGGGTTGATTGCTACTGCACAGATCTCCTGGCCCATCCCTCCCTCCTAGTACTGTGGTTCATCTTACTTCTCATAGCCACTGCTGAGATTCTGATGCCAAGTGGTCCTCACTTACTGTACAAGTTAGGGTTCTCAGTGTCCATTCGCTGCTTTTGAGCTTCAAGAAAAACATGGATGTTGATTCCTCTGGCTGCTGAGCCACAACCCAGGAATCTGGCTGGGATTCGAGTGCAGATGTCTGGCTCATCAGCACCAAACCCCAGATCCAAGAGAATCTCCACTGGATCTTTTTCCCAAAATTCCAGCCATTCCGGAATGCTGCAGTGAAAATATGAATATCTTTATCTAGTAACAGTTCATTTAACCAAAAGTCATTTTTTTCCTAGTCACTCACTCAGTCTTCCAGATATTAAGTAAACGAGGAATCTGAATAGACAAAAACAGATGGTGTGTTTACTAGAGCTCATATATACTTCCTCAAAGGATAGTCCATTACCCCCACTCAGGGACTGCTTGTCTGTATTTTACAATGAATTTACTTAACAGGTTTTCCATTTCACAACATGGAAATGTTAAATTGGATGGAGCAGGGAGATTGTGGGAAAACAACCAGAAGCAGTGGAGTGATACCCTCAAAAAAATGGTAGATGTTGTCAATATGAAACAGAAGGAAAAAAATCCTGAAAACAGTAGAATATTTTAAAAGAAAGATATTTTAAAAGAATATTTAATTATTAAATATTAAAATATAATAATTAAAAACAGTATCAGTCTGGGGCATCCCTAGTCATACAAATTTGTTGAGGATGTCACTAAATGGACACTGCAAGACTGATCACAAATAATGAGTTGAAGTCGGTAGGTGGGGTTAAAATATGTTCTGTATTATTTTGGACTTGTCTGAAAAGAAGTATTTTTTTCAAGTTCTATTCAGTGTTGGCACTTAAAATGATATCCTTCAGTTATCTGGAAATTATATTTATATATACCATCTCACTTTCTAATCACTGAACTTTTTAGTGACTATGCTAATGACTCTTTAAAACTCATGAACTCCATAGGAACCAGAACTTTTAATCAGGTTTTCCTAGGATCATCTTTAAAAGTTTCTGTTTACCTTTGCATGCAAGTCTAGGGAGCTAATTTGAGATAGCTTGGATAATTTTACTTTCATGATGCAAGCATTTAAATTGGATTAACTATAATTCATTTATTTAGCCATCCACACATTCAACAATAGCCACCTCTAGTCTCAGTTGGCAGGCCACCCAGCATCACGTTCCAACATCAAGTTCACACTTTCTTATGTGACATAGAGATCTTGTGCTTTGCCTCCTGATTCTACCAAGGAAGAAAAGATAAGCCAAGAACTGCTACTGTGGGGCTTAGATGGCTCAGGCTGGATCTTTTAATCATTGGAAAGACCTGGTGAACTGGGGGTGACAATCCTTTTATATCATAATATAGAAAACAACTTGAGAGCGAAAAAACTCCTGCAAAACAATCTAAATTTTGAATGAAAGATTTGATTTTTTATTTATTGACTTCATCTACAAATTTATATTTATTGAATGTCTATCATGTTCTAGGCTCTCAGCTAGGCACCCAGGGGACAAAAAAGAGAAAAAATAACATAATCTTGTTTTCTAGTGGCTCACATTCTCATGGCCAAGAATATAGGTATTGATTGATTTGTCATTAAAAATATTTTCTACATCATTAACTATTTTTATATATATTTACTCATGTAAGAAAAACATAAAATACACTTATCTTGTTATAAATTGTAATATTTTACATAAGGGTCTCTCGTCCCTTGTTTATTACGCCTACCAATCCTGACTCAGTTTCTACTGAATTTATGTGTATCCTCCTAGGCATTTTTTTTAAGTAGTTACATATATGCTTTATAGTTTTCACTTGTTGGCTTTATAAACAGTACATATTCTATGTATCTTTCTGCATCTTGATTTTTTCTTCTTAAAATATTACTTAAAGATCATTCTAAGTTAGTAAAGTTGTCTCTGTCTATTCCTTTTATCACTATATAGAATTCCATAAAATGGGTGAGCCAATAGTTTATCTGGCCATTTCCCTAATGACAGATATTTAGTCCAGCTTCACTGATTTTCACATTGTTCTTGCAGGCTGGAGTTTCGAAATCCTTTATTCGTTCTCTCACAGATTCATTCAACAAGTATTTCTCAAGTGCCTGTTTGTAATTTCATGAAACCCACTGTTGCACAGAACGATTTCTCTGGATAAAAAGTGCCTGGAAATCACGTACCTTTGTGGTATACTGGCAGCAGAATGGCAAGAGTTGAAACTGGTCCCTCTGGAGAGACTGGGAGTTTCTGAAAACTGATGCAGAGATCTGCAGTTGGGGGAAATACCACTGATGAGATGTGTTGATTTAGAGAGTCCCCTGGGAGATCACTGTGACTCTTTCCCTTCCAGAGCAAACACTTGCATTTCCTCTTCATTTCTCATCATCTCATAATGGCCACATCTTCGAAGAAGAGACTGCATGCAGCGGAGGAATTGCTCCTCTCTTCAAGAGCATTGTGTTACAGAAGGTGTGAGAATTTAGGTGTTAGGTGCCCGCCAGTGCTCATTACAAAGGTGACAGAATGTCTCACTTTTGACAGATGGCAAATCATTGGGGAACCTTTCAGGAATACAGCTTTGCAAGGCACTAACTTTCAGGAAGAAGTTAAGATTATGGGATGAAAGAGGTATGGTAAGCACCTCTTTCTGAGGCCATAATGGGGGAGGATTTCATATTGCATAGTTAACACTCCCCAGCTGCTGTCATCCATGTGCAACACTAGCAAACTTCTTTATTCTGTGTGTGCTGGGTTTGCTGCGTTGTTCCTAACTCTTTTGAGACCCCATAGACTGTAGCCCTCAAGACTCCCCTATCCATAGGATTCTCCAGGCAAGAATACTGGAGTGGGTTGCCGTTTCCTCCTCCAAGGGATCTTCCTGACCCAGGGATTGATCCTGTGTCTCCTTCATTGGTATGTGGATCCTTTACCATCGAGCCACCTGGGCTTCCTTTTACTAGGGTAAAAGTGAAAGTGCATGTCTCTCTATCTTAATAGGCAGTACAAGTCACTTGAGAGTGTTTCCAAACAGAATGAAGTGAAGTGAAGTCACTCAGTCGTGTTGACTCTTTGCGACCCCGTGGACTGTAGCCTGCTCAGGCTCCTCTGTCCATGGGATTCTCCAGGCAAGAATACTGGAGTGGGTTGCCATTTCCTTCTCCAGGGGATCTTCCCAACCCAGGGATTGAACCTGGGTCTCCTGCATTGCAGGCAGACATTTTATCCTCTGAGCCACCAGGGAAGCCTAGGACTGTTATAGTTCACTTTTATATAGCTAGTTTCATCAAATATAATAGAAGTTGGCAAAAAATTATAATTTATTGAAGAATACAATGTTGATATCAATTATCCCAAGGAGACCAAATTATCTTACATGGGCTCCTGAATTTGCCTTAGTCCTGTCCATGTTTGGTAAGAATAGCTGGGCACTACATATCTTTGTTCAATTGCTTCTCTGCCCAAAGGCTGAGAAAGTGCACATTTCTGAAAAATAAAGATTCTCTTCTGATAGATGATTGAGCTTTCTGGGAGCCTTGGAGGGGCTTCCCTGGTGGCTCTGCTGTTGCTGCTAAGTTGCTTCAGTCATGTCCGACTCTGTGCAACCCCATAGATGGCAGCCCACCAGGCTCCTCTGTACCTGGGATTCTCCAGGCAAGAACACTAAAGTGGGCTGCCATTTCCTTCTCCAATGCATGGGCTCAAACAGTATATAATCCACCTGCAATGCAGGAGATGTGGGTTTGATTCTTGGATGGGAAAGATCCCCTGGAGACAAGAATGGCTTCTTACCCCAGTATTCTTGCCTGGAGAATCCCGTGGACAGAGGAGCCTGGTGAGCTGCAGTCCATGGGGTATAAAGATATGGACACCACTGAGCAACTAACACTTTCACTTTTCTTGGAAGCCAGGCAGAAGATACCTTTCACTTCCTGCCTCCTCTTGGTGTGCCCTAGGCCTCCATAATTTTTGTTTCACTCCGTGTTTGAGATTCATACCTTACTTTGTAATGTTCAGCAGAGCTACCCAGTCACTGGCCTGGGTAGTGACTGGGAAGCCACATATAGTCACAGTTCTAAGGAAGCTGGAAGAGCATGGGTGCGTCCTTGGCCTTGACTCTCATTTTCCTCTTCCACAAAAGGAGTTGCCTGAAGAATTTCTGTGGTCCCTATTTCTATATGGTTCTGTGAGTAGCAAAAATGTATAATCTTCTAAGAGGGAAAAATTATGCCTAAGTATCACTTTAGGTGTGAACTGATATGAACTGGAAGAACACAGTATTGAATATTTGGTTTTCTACTAGTTTGAATGATCTGGAAAATGCAGGAGTGACTAGAGCAGAGGAGGCAGAGTTCCCAGCCCTCCAATGCACATGGTCTACTCCAGTGGTTCTTAAACTAGAGTGTGCTTCAGAATATTTGGAAGGCTTACAAAAACATTGATTTCTGACCCTTAGGTCCAGATTTTCTGATGCAGTGTGCTGAAGTGACTTGGAATTCTATTAAGTTCACAGGTGATATTGCTGCTGCTATTGGGACCATTTTGAGACCTAGTTTATCCTCATATTAGGAAACTCAGACTGCTTTCTACCTAGCACTGGAAATTATATGCAATAGTCTAGTTAATAGCATGATAATCAATGACATTGGCAATATGAAAATATGAATGTAACTATTTTATGAACAGGTTCTCATGAATAGCTGAATTTTGGTAGAATACCATTTAGGAATATATTTTCATTAAATTTCCCCCTAAGTCAGCATCTACTGATTTAATCTGTTCACTCCTTTAGGACAATTAAAGAACCTCTATTTTTCTCAAGGCTGGTGAAAATAGTCTAAGCATTCTGGCTGAACCAGGGCCAAGATGCCAAGACTCATGGCATTACTAAGAGACCTCCTCACTTTCATTTCTCTTATGAAAGATGTGTCAGTAAAACCCTGGAGTGAAACAGCCATCCTGCCACCTACCTCATGTAGTCTTTCACAGTCATTTGAACCATTCCTTTTTCAGGAAAAGGAACTGCAACAAAAAAGAGGAGATGAGCTTAATTTCCTTGTTTTCTCATGGAATACTTTTCTCACCTCAACTGAACTAACATGGGATTGATTTCCATATCCAAGATTGTTATCAACGTGAGATACAAGGCATCTCTGTAGCAAACAAGACAGAATCTAATTAATGGCTAAACTGTATGACAAGCCCTTGAGGAAATGGGATACTTGCTCAGTGAAGAGGGAAGTCAGTGGTGAATGAAGTAGTCAGCAAAGGTTTCATGGAGGAAGAAGTACCTGTCTTGGATTTTTAAGAATGGGAATAATTTGATAAATGGAAGAGGTGTTGTCATGAAAGAAGAGGGTCTATAGCAAGGCTAAACATAATGATAGGGCTAAGCTGATCAGATCACAGGACATTTTGGAATATTCTCTCCTGGTACATACAAGGAGATCCAACAAGTCCATTCTGAAGGAGATCAGCCCTGGGTGTTCTTTGGAAGGAATGATGCTAAAGCTGAAACTCCAGTACTTTGGCCACTTCATGCGAAGAGTTGACTCATTGGAAAAGATTGATGCTGTGAGGGATTGGGGGCAGGAGGAGAAGGGGACGACAGAGGATGAGATGGCTGGATGGCATCACTGACTCGATGCACATGAGTTTGGGTAAACTCTGCGAGTTGGTGATGGACAGGGAGGCCTGATGTGCTTCGATTCATGGGGTCGCAAAGAGTCAGACATGACTGAGAGACTGAACTGAACTGAACATAAGATTGAGGGGCAAGGACAGACAATACATGAAGGACCCAGAATACCTGGAATATCTTCCATTAACCTGTACCACCTAATTCTTACAACAGTCTTATGATTTAGCACCTATTCTTATCTTTCAGATAAGGAAATTGAGACTCAGGGAAAGTTGAGTAATGAGCCCATGATCACACAGTCAAAAATAGCAGATCTAGGAATTTATCATTCCTTTATTATATATTATGGTGATAATAAGTGGGTGCATGATTAGTCGTGTCTGACTCTTTTTGTGACCCCCAAGGACTGCAGTGTACCAGGTTTCTCTGTCCATGGAATTTTGCAGGCAAGAATACTGGAGTGGGTTGCCATTTCCTACTCCAAAGGATAGAACCCTTGTCTCCTACATCTCTTGCATTGGCAGGTTGATTCTTTACCACTGAGCCACTGGGAAGCTCATTATAACAATAATAAGTTACTATTTATTTAACATTATCTTTGTGTGAAGCAATGTGCTAAGCATGTTACATGCACAAAATTTATCCATGAAACAAGTATCATTTATCCCCACTTAACAGAGAAGCAAACTGAGGTTCAGATTAAGTGAATTTCCCATGGTCAGTAGGATGCAACAATTTATTTTTGTTTGTTGCTGTTGTTTCAAGACACTACACTGTCAACAGACTGTCTTGTAGCTTACCTGAAAGTCAGAAAGAAGAGTTTATAGGTATGTGTCAGAACATAGAAAACCACAAAAAGTTTTTCAGCAAACAAGTACATATAAGAAAGATGATGCTGAAAGTCCATTTGCCTGGTTAGTGATGCTGAGGACAGAATACAAGAGCTACATATCGGGTGCCAGAGAGGCCTATTCAGGGGCCGATGCAGTACTCAGAACCTATTTCGTGAGATAACCCTGTAGCAGATGTTTGTGCTTTCAAGGTGAATGACCATTATAATAATAAATATGTGACATTTCTTATCTGACTCAAACTTATGAACCAAATTAGAAGTGAACATAGAATCCAAATTCATCTTTTTTGCCTGTTATATCTATAGTTTTAGCAAAGGAATTCTTTTACAAATTTCCAGTAACTTAATTATGTAAAAGGAGTGTTGTTCTGGACAAAGTGGATTACCATGTAGCTCTTCTTTCACCCTGTGAGTCACCTCCAAGATCCACAGTTTGAAAAACATCATCTGTTCACATCTCTCACTTTGGTGTGTGTGCATGCTAAGCCACTTCAGTTCTGTCTGAGTCTTTGTGACCCCATGGACTGTAGAACCCCAGGCTCCTCTGTCCATGGGATTTTGCAAGCAAGAATACTGGAGTGGGTTGCCATGCCCTTCTCCAGGGGATCTTCCAGATCCCAGGATTGAATCCTTGTCTCTTGTGTCTCCTGGATTGCCAGGAGAGTTCTTTACCACTAGCGCCACCTGGAAGTGAAGTGAAGGGAAAGTCATGTCCGACTCTGCGACCATGGACTATACAGCCCATGGAATTCTCCAGGCCAGAGTATTGGAGTGGGTAGCCTTTCCATTCTCCAAAGGATCTTCCCAACCCGGGGATTGAACCCAGGTCTCCCACATTGCAGGCAGATTCTTTACCAGCTGAGCCACAAGGGAATCCCAAGAATACTGGAATGGGTAGCGTATCCCTTCTCCAGTGGATCTTCCTGGCCCAGGAATCAAACCAGGGTCTCCTGCATTGCAGGCAGTTTCTTTAGCAACTGAGCTATAAGGAAAGTCCTGACAGAGCCACCTGGAAAGCAGTGCTAATCCACTGCTGGACTCTGGCTCGCTGAATTCATCCTCAGAGCTTCTCAAATCATAAAACCAATGCCAATTGATTGAAGTTGTCACATGGAGAGAAAGCCTATTTGCCGCTTTATTAATCATGTTATAGATGCAAGCACTGTATAATTTTTGGCAATCATTGTTGTAATGACTTGATGAATTAAATAATAGGTCGTCCAATATGAAAGGTTAAAATAAATATTTATCATTTTAAGCAATTATTTTTTTCTATTTCTCTCCCTCCTTTTCATCTGTTGCTTTGCATATATCTACAAAGTCAGGATCCATTTGTGCCTAGGTACCTTATCCAGAGGATTCCGGAGTTTTTGAGCAGCATTTCTCACATAAAATATTCTAAAGTTCTAGAATATCTGGCTTCATATTTCCACCACTCTTGCCAGTACATCAGTCTTTTCTGGTTGTTGGCTATTGAGCTGGATTTCCTGGAACTTGTGAATGAACGTGTACATCCAGCCCAGGGGTCTGACACTGTGGTCATGGAAAATTGCTCAAACTGTCAGAGAGGAAATGACCCGTTTTCAGGTATTGATGAAAAGAGTTAGCACAGCCTTGTTGCGTTTTCAAAAGCCGTAGCCCCGTAGAAAATCTAAGTCATCCAGAAACTACCACGTCCCTGCCCCCAGGTTTTCCTTGTGGGATTCTAGTGTCCACACACATTTAGTGGTCACGTTCCATGGATCACACATTGCAGCTCTGCTGTCCAGCTCCAGGACTGATCTGGTTGCCAGGAAACCCAGGGCAGCCCCACGGGGGAAAAGGAGCCCCAGATGATAACATATTTTCCAGGGAATGTGCAAAGTGGACCTGCTAGTTCACAGTGGGGGAGTCTTACGGTTTGATGACACACACATAAAAGCCTTACACAGTTATAGCATCAGCAGGGGAAAAGGCTTTGTCTCCTTCCACTTTATGGTTCCCTTTAAGATTTAGACATTTCTGATGATTAGGGTCTGGGCGAGATGTTTGACTCTCCTTACCCAAACCCCACTCTCACTAATGTTCAGATATAGCTTTTACATCTTTTGTCAGACTCATCATCCTCTTTCGTCTTGATCTTGCTTAAAATGACACAAACATCAATCTCTATCCAATATATTCAGAGGCATAGACGTCTCTGCTGCCAAGCTCAGATTTAAACCCACTAGATAAGCCTGATTGTTAAAATTATAATACAATGACCAGAAATTAATTAGCTTCACCGGTTTTATTTCCATGTTGCACTGGGGCTCCTCCCAGTGTCCTAGGAGACCAAGGGGCATTTTCAGTGTTATTATGTGTTTATTTCCTGTGGTTACTGCAGAAGCAGCAACTGGCCTTACAAGTGTTTGGACCCAGACAGTTGAAACGCACAGGACAGCGTGAGACTATTATTCTATTTCTGTTTGAGGGCTTTTTGGTTTTAGTTTTGTTTTTGTTTTCCACTTCATTGATTTATAAAGTAAATTTCCTGGAACCTGAAGCCAGGCTTGTTGGGGTCAGCCCCTTGCATTTTTGCCTGCTTTCAATAATTAGCCAGAAGCTGGTAGTCTAGTTCTCAGCAGCATTGGGATTCCTAGACTTTCATTAAGACCCAGAAGATCCAGCAGCCCCAGTGCGGTTGTCTTCAGGGCAGCCTCCGTTGGGCGACACGCTCTGCAGTTCTCTGCAGACTCTCCTAGTCTGCTTGGCTCATTAGCACTCACATGACTGGCTTCTGGAAGCACTGGAGTCTGGGACCTCTAATCAAAGCACAAATTTGACACCCAGGGAATGTCATCATGGGACAAACAAACTGCTCCTGTTACAAAGTGTTCCTCAAGCTTCTGCAGGTAGAAGAACAGATGGGCCTGTGTTCACCACATAAGCCTGCTGCCGCTGGTGGTTTAGTTGCTGAGTTCTCTCCGACTCTTGTGACCCCATGGACTGTAGCCCGCCAGGCCCCTCTGTCCAAGGGATTCTCCGCGGAAGAATACTGGAGTGGGTTGCCATTTCCTCCTCCAGAGGAAATGCTAAGTCCCTTCAGCTGTGTCCAGCGCTTTGCAACGTTATGGATTGTAGCCCACCAGGCTTCTCTGTCTGTGGGATTCTCCATGAATACTGGGGGCAAGAATACTGGAGCGGGTTGCCATGCCTTCCTCCAGAGGATCTTCCCGACCCAGGGGTTGAACGTCTGTCTCTTACGTCTCCTGCACTGGCGGGCGGGTTCTTCCACTAGCGCCACTGGGCTTTCTCTCCGGGTGTTTGGTTCTGTATTTTTCTCCATTTCTTTGTCCTTCCAAGATAGTACTCTTGTTAGGTTTTTAAAACCAGATTTTACTCTCTAAAGGCATGGAGGCAACAAAGAAAAAATTAAGGTCCTCCTATTTTCGAGATTCCTAAGGGCTGATCTGAAGGAAAATTAAAGTGAGAAAAGAATTTTCCCTGCTCTACTGAATACATCCCTTTGCCTGGGTTAAAATGCCAGTTCTGATTCCCTTTCAGATACTTGAGTCTCCAGCCATCCTCCCTACTGTCAGGTGGACTCCTGCCATCTGAAGCAGCAGACACTGCACTTAACCCTGCAAAATGGATTACTGGAGAAGATGTAGTGAGATATGCAGAAGGCACTAATTAGCACCTTTATTGGCTTGGAAAGCATTTTTTATTTTGGTTTTCCTAAGCATTTCTGATTGATTCATGGAAGACATTTGGTTCTTTGGAATATCGTCCAATAGACTAATCAAATTACATTTTCACAGGGCTCTAAAATAATAACATTCTGCAGCTTTCTGTATATTTAACTCTTGCATGACCAAGATGTAGAGGCAGTTAAAAGGGTTTGTTTGCCTCAGCTGGCAATTTATTAAACAATATTCTTACAAAGAAGAGACTCTGGCATTCTCCCTGACCCTCATGCTCTTGTGATGCTTTGCTTCTCTTCAACTAGATAGTTGTTTATTTTGCAGGTGCTATGAACTCTTCTTCTCTATTCCTCTGCTGACACCCAGCCCAAGCCCTCATCACCTCAAGTCCGAGGTCAACTTCTTCCCAAAGCATGCATCCTCTTCCCATTGCCAGGATGAACATGGGAATCTGTCATTTCTCTTCTCAGAAACCGTTCATAACTCATTACAATAGAGATGGCAAATGTGAAACACCTGCTTCAGTTCCCCAATGCAACACCAGTGGAGTTATTAGTTATTACTCATGACCCTCTATTCAGGTGAACGAAGATATGGCTTCACAATTCTACTCAACACAGACCCCAGCTGCACTACCCGTCCTTTCCCTGGAACCTGAGATGATACTTCTTTGCCATGTCTGTGCTAAGAAAGGGTGATACTCTCTTTCTGGACTTTAAGGCATTTATAAACTGATCACACTTTATCTGACAGAAAAATGTCACCCTTTGCTCCTAGCATGAGACCTTCTCTCTAGTTGTGCCATCTTCTGCAGGCTCTCCTGCACAAATTCAGTTTGCTTCTCATTCCGTGCCTTTGTTCAAGCTCCTATTGGTTCCAGGAAATGACATTATCATGCTTTGTCTCTTTATTTTTTCAGAACTATACGCCTCTTTGATTGAGTAGCTCAAGTCTCACCTTTTCTTTGGAGATTTCCCAATGTGAATAAATCATCTTTATTATGGACCAGTTTTTACTAAGATATCTTTTTGTTGACTAGGTTTAGGGAAATCAGCTGTGTTAGAGATGATTCTTGCCTCAGTGACTTTTACAATTTTGTTAATAAGACCGATCATATCTTACTAATTTGAGGCAGTACAGACTCATAAGCATAGAACCCACAATGGATGTGACTGGTGTTCAGAAGGCAGTTTGAGTCTTTAGGGCAGATGTCAGGAAGGACCTTACAGAGGACATGGGTCTCGGGTAAGATCTCAAAAGAAGAACAAGAGGTAAACAGAACAGGAAAGACTTTAAGACAGGAAGAACTGGAGGAAGAAAGAGAATGGACTAGGGATGTAATGAGAGGAGATAAGACTAGACAGTCTTGTAGAAAATTGGTATAGGTTATATTCATACTGTAATGGCCCTGAAAAGTCAGAGTAACATACCTGAGAGCAGGAGTCATATATTCTACATCTTTGCACCCTTCGCCTTGCACACATCTCTGCTTTGAATGCTTTCATTTGAAAAGCATGATTTTTCAATATGTTCATCTCTAACACACTTTCTAACAACATTTTCAAAGGGAACATCTATTATGTTACAGTGGGTTTACTTTAACCTATTTCTATAATATAGACAACAAATTTAGAAATTGATTTAGCAAGTTCTTATTATAAGAAAAGTTCCTCTGGAAAGGGATAGGTTTACTCATCAGGGAGCTCTCTGAGAAAGAGTGAAGAAATGTCTAAATAGTAAAAATGACAAATGAATTAAGCACTGATCGTGTAATCTATGGCACTGAGCAGAACTTTGACAGAACCTATCTCGTGCTGTTGAAGCTGGCTCTAGTTTTTTCACTCGCAGTTATGTGTGGATGTGTTGTTAAATAAGAATTATGACATATAAAACTGCATGCCAGCTCACGCTTTTGGTGTACATGTCTGCCCTGGTAGCATCAGGATGGCGTGCTCTACAGGAGAGCTGATGCTGGACTTGTTCCCTGCGTGGCCCTGGGTTTGCCACACATCAGCTCCTCCCTCCAA
Source organism: Madoqua kirkii (assembly GCA_006408675.1). Taxonomy (NCBI): domain Eukaryota; kingdom Metazoa; phylum Chordata; class Mammalia; order Artiodactyla; family Bovidae; genus Madoqua; species Madoqua kirkii. The sequence continues at coordinate 3,466 of SJYC01021413.1, read as the reverse complement.
GCTTTCTTATACAGTTTTACAGTGGAATCTGGGAGTAAGGGGGATTCAGCAGCCTAAGCAGAGGACCCTTAACATCCATGACCATGAATGATCCCTGTAGCACTACCAGTGACCCCAATAAATTGATTAATAATTAAGTCACTCAGTTGTGTCCGACTCTGCGACCCCATGGACTGTAGCCTACCAGGCTTCTCCGTCCATGAGATTTTCCAGGCAAGAGTACTGGAGTGGGTTGCCATTTCCTTCTCCAGGGAATCTTCCTGACCCAGGGATTGAACCCAGGTCTCCCTCAATGCAAGCAGACGCTTTACCCTCTGAGCCACCAGGGAGAGGCTCTGAACGTCCTACTGTGTCTGTGGTTAAAGGAAGGTCTGTGGATCCTTATGGAGCCCAAGCCAAGAATCTGACTTGTTTGCTTGTGAAGTTGGTGACCAAGAGGAGTTAGTTTGTATGCACTGATGGTGGTTCTTAGAAAGGAAAAAGAGAAGAAACTGAAGGATACCCATGAGGCTCTTTCCTGCAAGTTATCCATGTGTCCTGATCAGAGGTTCCCTGAAGATACACAAAAAGGAGACTGTGGGACCACTCCGCCAATATGCCCTAATGTTTGTCAGAAGACAGGGCAGAAAGTACTAAACATCCTTTGCGAAGACTCGGGATGTACGTAGTATGGGCAGATGTCCAACTTTTGGTAATTCTTGATATTCACATGGAAAGAAGGAGCAACGGCCTTAAGGTAATTTTCATAAAAGGAGCAGCCCAAATGATTTCTATTGGTAAGTGAACCTGGGTAAGCAATGTTTCAATGAAAGAGACTTCAAAGCCTCAAGAGACAAGGCCTTAGAGGGAGATCCAGGCTCTGCTGATGGCCCTGGGAAGCCAGGGAAAGTGCCACAATCACCTCAGTACATCTCGGTCACTGGATCATCCCCGTCAGCCGATACACCTGGCTGTAACAGCGCTCATCCCCAGGAAAAGAGCATCTTCTCTGTCTCCACCTCTCCTCCAGCTATCGCTTTAGTCACTGCTCCCTTTTGCCTCATCACTCCGCCAAATACTTTTCCGTCTTCACTTCCTCTACTCCCATTTCTCACTTGAAGGTCGTACAACCAGCCTTTCTCCCTAACTATTCCTCTGAAATAGCTCTTTCCAAGGCCACCAGTGACCTAGTTGCCAAACAAGTCTCATTCCTCATCATATATACCCCGTTAACGACAGCTTAGAGTGTTGATCATTCCCTTCTTGACACCTTAACTCTATTCATCTTCCAGACATTTTTCTCTTTGTCCTCGTTTTACTTCATGACCTTCTCCTCTTCCTCCCTTGCTGGTTTTCCCGTATCTCTCAGGCTTCTTCTCTGTCGCTATGCACTTGTTTGGTGACCTTATTTGAACTTCTGGGCTATCATCATCTATATGCCATCTAGACCCAAACAGCTATCTATTAATTCCTGGACTTTCCCCCTGAACTGGAGATCTGTACTTCCAATTTGTACTAAAATATTCCTATTTGGGGCTTCCCTTGTAGCTCAGTCAGTAAAGGATCTGCCTGCAGTGTAGGAGACCTGGGTTCGATCCCTGGGTTGGGAAGATCCCCTGGAGAAGGAAATCACAACCCACTCTAGTATCCTTACCTGGAAAATCTCATGGACATAGGAGCCTGGTGGGCTGCAGTCCATGGGGTCACAGAGTTGGACACGACTGAGTGACTAACACTAACTAGTTCCTATTTATTAGTATCTCTTTAGGTTTCTATTAGGTATTTGAATCACTGCATGCCTAAAATTGCATCTCTTACCTCAAGCCTGATTCTTCTGTGTTCTTCCCATTCCAATAAATGACCATACACCCTGCCCAAATACTTGGGCAAAATTCACTGTGATCATCCTTGGCTTTTCTTTCTCACTTTTATATTCTACATCCACAAGCATATCCTTTCCTATGTATATTCCAAATACATCCAGAATCTGACACTACTCTCTGCAACATTTGCTATTGCCCTGGTCTATGCCCTCATCTTCTTTTCCATAAGTTATTTCCTTAGACTCCTAACAGGGCTCCCTCGTTCCACCTTTTCTCCAACAGAATTTATTTTTCAAGTAGCCACTACAGCTGTCCTGTTAAAAAGAGCCAAGGCTATGCCACTACTTTCTATAAAACATTATACAAATGTTTTCGTGTAAAACATTTTCCCTCTGAGTAAAAGAAAGATTTTTACAGGGATCTAGCCCTAAATTATGTGACCTCTGAATAGTTCTTTAACTCATAGCTCTTTGCTGTACTCCCTGCTCACTTAGCTGCAACTATTTAGGCTTGCTATTCTTAGAATACAGAGAGACCATTCTCATCCCAGGGCCTTTGAACATTCTGTCTCATGTGCTTGAAACAGTTCATCCTACAAATAAGCAAATGTCACACCCCTTCACTTCATTCAGGTAGCTGCTGAAAGGTACTTTATCTGAGACATTTAACCTCATTGTCTATACTCCTGGCATATTATATATTTATTTGTTTATTGTGTCTATCTCCACTGCATCTTTTTTCTTCAGTATCTCCAATCTTAATGGAGTATCCAGTTTGTAGGAGGCAGTCTATGCATATTTGTTAAATAACTGGAGAATGGAATAAAAGGGAATGTCAGAAGTTTTGTGTACTTATGGGCATGGAAATGGAGTTGATAGCATATTCCCTAGTTCTCCTAGTTCCCTAGTTCTCTAGTCTCCAGACTAAGTCTAAGACTCAAAGAAAGACATGGGTTGCAGGAAGAAGCTGAAAGTTGATTCCCATCATGAGTTTTGTGTGACGCAGCACATTAGTAATGCTTCCTAGATCCACACATGCAGTGTAATAGAAAAGAGTGTCTCCATAATAAGAATTGGAGCACCAGAGGAACACAAGAAGAATGGCCACTCAGGCAGTGATGAGACATGAACTGGCCGTTTGGTGACACCCAGGAAACTCTGTTAGAGTAGAGCAGTGTCAGTGGAAGCCAACTCTTCCATAAAAATATGTGAGGCACCTCCTGTTGGTTTCCAGAAACACTAATATTTACAGGGGATACTTTACAATAGACCCTGTGGACCAAGATAGAGGCAATGATCTCTCAGAACTGGTGGACTGATGGCATTGTAATGTAATGTTTACCCACAGGCTGGAGAAACCTGAGGCAAATTTGAGTTACAGGAGTTATTTATAGGTTAATTTCAGAATACCTTTTTATATCTTCCTCTATACATCTTTTAGTTAATAATTTAAAAATCTTTATGTACCTCAAGTATACATGAAATAAGGTTTTATTGCTTTATTTAGGAAGTATCCCTTTTTGCTATCCAAACTTGGCTCACAGAAATAAGGAAAGTCTAGGGAGGAAATTAATGGCCATAGATTTACACCAGTGTGTGGTACACTGGTTTCTGGTAAGTAGAGCATAAACTTAGAAATCAGACAGACGAGTTCAAATCACGTTT
>SJYC01021412.1:0-18729 GCA_006408675.1 Madoqua kirkii | reverse complement strand
TAATATGCTATCTAGATTGGTCATAACTTTCCTTCCAAGGAGTAAATGTTTTTTAATTTCATGGCTGCAGTCACCATCTGCAGTGATTTTGGAACCCCCCAAAAATAAAGTCTGACACTGTTTCCACTGTTTCCCCAACTATTTGCCATGAAATGATGGGACAAGATGCCATGATCTTAGTTTCCTGAATGTTGAGCTTTAAGCCAACTTTTTCACTCTCCACTTTCACTTTCATCAAGAGGCTCTTTAGTTCTTCTTCACTTTCTGCCATAAGGGTGGTGTCTCTTCATATCTGAGGTTATTGACATTTCTCCCAGCAATCTTGATTCCAGCTTGTGCTTCTTCCAGCCCAGCGTTTCTCATGATGTGCTCTGCATAGAAGTTAAATAAGCAGGGTGACAATACACAGCCTTGACGTAGCCACCGAGTCTGTGGTAATTATTTATGGTTGCCTTAAGAATGAACACACCACTCTACATCACAGTGGGATTGTGGGAGTTTTTTCACGATTTTCCCTCCAGCAGAGACTCCTTTCCTCTCTCTCTTCGGTTCCTTTTGGCTTCACCGCAGCTTTCTCTCTGCAGCGCTCCTCATGACCTTCAGGCCTCCGGTTCTGGTACTGCTGTTGCAGTTTCCACTTCTTAGTGCAGTGTTTGGCTTCAGACTTGGGATGCCTTGAGCTCACTGTGCTAAAAACACAGAGGGGCTGAGAGGACGCCTGCCTGCAGGCTCCTCTGCCCACCTCTAAGCAGCTGTGACTAAAAATTGCGGCACCTGACCACTCAGATTCTTCACTGTGAAACATAGATGAACACCAGCCTTGCTGGGTTACTGAGCTTCAAATATGATACATGAGGAAGGGCCTTGTAAAAGTGAAGGCTCAACTAAACTTGTAAGAAGCTGTTCCATTATTATTATTATTATTATTAGACCCTGGGAAATAGAAACCGTGTGTGTCTGATCTCAAGAGTCATTTTGTTACCCCTTCTTTCCTCCAGGTGTTCACCTCATACCTTTATTTCATTGACTTGATTCAGAGGAGGAAGGTCCATGATTTGGCTTAATTCCTGGGAAGTGAAGTTTCTAATATACTTACTGACAACCCCAGAACTGGTTGCCAGACTTCCCACTATAAACTGGGAAAGATGAAATATCAGAGGATCTGAAATGGTGGCTATATTTCTTAACTTCTTGTCTTTTCTTGAGAATGAACTATCAATAACAAAGGTTCTTAAATGCAACTTACTGGCAAGCATCTTTAGAGATTTTGGCATCATGAAACTTTCATATTAAAAAAAATAAGCTTGGCGAAGGAGGAAATTTTAATGATATACCTAGATTTTAAAGTAAAAATTCTTAAATTTAAACTGGCTTGTAGCAAATGGTCAATCTTAATTTAAATGGCAGTGAGGAAAGTGAAATAATTAAAACCAGCCAAGTAAGTAACAATTAGACTAATAATTTTCCCTCTAGTCATTAAATTCTTGTTTTATGTTATTTTTACATATGTTATTTAGGGCATTTCATCCATTTTAAAAACACAGTTTTTTTTCACATTTTAACAACTATGAAATCAAGATGTGTCTGGCAGTCAGTGTGGTCTATTATAATGCCTAGTTATAATTGACAGGGATGGTTGTTTCGTTTTCTTATCTGAGTGGTACTTAAAATGTGGGTACATTTTACAATTGAAGAGTCTTACATTCTAGGAAATACCATATTTGATTTAGTGAAGATGGAAACTATGAGACCTGTATATAAATTTATTTTTCTTCTTATAATGTTTTTATCAAATCTCCATGTAACAAGTGTGCCACATTTTCTGCCTTGGAAATACATACTTGATATGTAAGCTGTTTGCTATAGAATTCAGTCATTCATTCTTTTTGAGAACAAATGAATCATTAGGAAGAGAAGATATAATTTTAAGACTGAAGGGTAGAAACTAGATTTAGAAATAAAAACACAATACAGTGTAAGGAAATATTAAACACTTTCATTTCCATAATCACATCCTTGCAAAATGTCTTTACAGACCCAGTGAGTTTTCTGTTAAGAGTCTGAGCTACCAATATGGGCAAGAGTTCTGGTTTCCAGTCCCCAGTCTGCTGCTTGATAACACCTATCCTGTCTGAACTTGTCTTACCTATTATACAAAGTGATTGAGCTGAATAGTTTCCAGATCTGTTTCATTTTAAGGAACCTCTGGTGATTCTCATTTTAAAAAGATTTAGTCAAACAAACATTTTAATACATCTCCTACTCAGGTCCACAAAGCATAACTGCGTCTGGGTCCTCTTGTCTTACCAATGTGGTCGACGACTGGCTGAAAGTTCTCATTTACAGAGACACTATAAAGAAACAAAAGTATTGTGAGTCAAACATCAAAATACGCTAAATTACTTTTTAATTAAACAGACCACAGTAAATGAAGAGCTAAGCTTTATGACAAGAGGACTTTAGGAAATCAGTGAACAGCTAGGGACTGAAATAGTATTATTCTATTTTGTACTTTTAAGTGGATATATAACTTTTGCAATAAAAGATTAGTCCTTCAAACATCCAGTTAAAATGAAAATTCCTACATGTTACACCTTGTCCCAGAAGGGTTACCCACATGTTTTCATGGATCTTTGCAAGAAGAATGTACAAGGGCATAAAGAAACACTTACAAGAATCCAGAGTCCAGCCACTGCTGAATAATTTCTTGTTTGGAATCTTCTACAAATGAGAAACAGACCAGTCAGTTAAACCATAACCCGGTGAAGACCTATCACCCCATTAGTTAGCCACTACCCAACAGGTCCATTTCCTAGTATTTAATCACATGTTTCTATAAGCAAAGTCATTTTTCCCCCAAGGCAAAACTTCCTGTTTTCCATAATTGGCTTTTCCTGAGAATAAAGTATAAACTTGCCAAAAGATTATAACTTAAAGAGAAAGAAAATGTGGAAAGGAAAAAAAGAGCAAGAGATGTTAGAATAATTTTTAAATTACCTGGTGTGATACAAAGGCTGAAAAAGCATGGGAGATTTTTGCCTTTCTCTTGTTGAATATAAATCACGTGGAGCCTCTCCTTACTGAATCACATTTACCTAAGGCAGCTAGCCAGTGATGTTTATTTGCAAGGAGTTCTCTGCCAGGTTAGAAAGTAAATTTGCATTCATTCCAGGGGCAAATTGCACTACAGTTCCAGAATTGCAAAGGCACCCTGTGTTATAAAAGCATCAGTCTTTTAAGGTGGATTTTTGTCAATGGCTCAACAAACTAGTCAAGAGGCAAAAAGGAAAGGCTAAAAAGCAGTTTTTCCTTTCCAGTTGGTTACAGGTTACTCTGGGCTTATTTTCTCTGACTTTATCCTAAGAAGCAGTAAGATACCTGAATTACTCCCTCACAAGGTGTCTGGTGAACCAAAAAGGCCAAGGGGACATGGGAGATGCTTAGTCTTCAACAGAGTTACTGTGAAGGGATAGAATGAATTGGTGGTGGCAAGGAAGAAAAGCCATCAAACAGTAACAATATAAACAAGCAAATAAGAAATCATAGTGAAAGGACAAATGTTTTCTTACTCATTACTCTTTAAACAATTAAAATAGCAACACCTTGTGAAAGGCTCTGCAAATAAGAGCCTTTCAATAAGATGTTTGATGTCCTGCAAGAAGTCTCTTATCTCTGGCATGAACTCCACAGTTTTGGGGTCCTAGAGGACTTAGAATGAGGGGACATTGGAGTGGAAAGGAAGCCAAGTTCATTCTTTAGTGGGTCTGTTTCCATTAAGAAGGTTTGTATTTTAAGTGTCTGTAGGTGAAGTCAAATGTGCCCATTTCATAAAAGTTTTTGGTTATCATACCAGCAACACTGGTATCTTAACATTCAAGTCCTTGTTCCAAAATCATTTGCCCCCAGCCAGAAGCCTCCCATCCCTCACCACTCATAATAGTTTGGTTTCAAATAACCCTGATGGCCTGTTCTCACCCAGCAGGGGCTTGGTGAGGCTGCGGCTCTCCTCCTCAGAGCCAGGGGGCAGCTGCTCATCCAGGGGAGCCCATGCTCGCTTGGTGGACTTCAGGATGTCTCTTCTGCTCTTTTCCTGGCCTCGTTGTGACTTCTCCTCCATCATAAGAGAGTAATTCAGCATGCTAATTAAAAACACATACACACACACACAGACAAATGAGACACAATGAGTTCAGCTTCCAGGCTTGGTTCAGTAAGACGAGAGAACAGAGGGCTCACAATCCAATGAATGGATCCAGCTTCACAATTTCTGGGAGCCTGGCTCATATCCAAGCAAGTTCCCTGCCTCAATGAGAGAACTGTTTCTTTTTGAATGGAGACTCAGCTGGAGGTCAGGGACTAATGGCCTCACCTTTTATCCAGCCACATCCATACTCTGGAAGATTCAATCTAGTGGTCTTAGTAGTGGATGAGAAGCAAAGAAACTTGACTGGGGTGTGCCCCCAATCAAGGAGAAAATTTAAAAGCATTGATTAACATAATAAGTATCCTACAAATCTGCCCAATAGTTACATTTATAATGATATGGTTAGAGACCCAAAATGTAAAAAATGAGAAGGGCGTTGGCAATAGATCAACCTGGCTGAATCTTATCTCTGCAACTTATTGTGTGGGCTTGTACAAATTGTATAATTTCTCTGCATTCCCTTATTTTTAATTGGGGGTAAATTGTACTGAATTTTAATAACTTTAAACCTCAGCAGAACCTTTATTATGTGCTAGATTCTATGCTGAATTCTATAATCTGTTATTTAATTATCAATGAAAGAAGTAATCTAATTGTCACAATTTTGTAGTAAATTTAAGAGCAGTGGGGTTAATTGCATACCCGAAGTCCCGCAACAAACAGGATTCAAACCCAGGTTCTGTACTCCAAACATGCTCCCATGACTATTAAACTGTGTATGAGGCTTCCCCAATGGCTGAAGTGGTTAAGAATCTGCCTGCAATGCAAGAAACACAGGTTCGATCCCTAGGTCATGAAGATCCTCTGGAGGAGGACATGGCAACCCACTCCAAGAGGAGCCTGGCAAGCTACAGTCCATAGGGCTGCAAAAAGTCAGACACCAGTGAGCATGCAGATTCATGATCATTTGCCCAAAAGGATGATTGAGACAACTGGGATATTAATAAATATATTATGCACATGATGGGAGAAAGCAATGGCACCCCACTCCAGTACTCTTCACTGGAAAATCCCATGGATGGAGGAGCCTGGTAGGCTGCAGTCCATGGAATCTCTAGGAGTCGGACATAACTGAGCAAGTTCACTTTCACTTTTCACTTTCATGCATTGGAGAAGGAAATGGCAACCCACTCCAGTGTTCTTGCCTGGAGGATCCCAGGGACGGGGGAGCCTGGTGGGCTGCAGTCTATGGCGTCACACAGAGTCGGACACGACTGAGGCGACTGAGCAGCAGCAGCAGCACGCACATGATAAAAGAAATATAGCCTGCCCCCATCATCTCATTTGGCCTTTATTAACATCATTGTGACCTTTATTAATATCTCCTATCAAAAGAAAGGAGACAGAAGCCTAGGGCAGTTGTGTAAATTGTTTAAAATCCCCAGACTATCAGCACATTGAGAACAAGGGCCTCCTTTACTAGCTGGTTGTCAGGATTTGAATTATCAGCAGATAGTAGGTGCTAAATAAATATGTACAAAATTAAAATAGCAAGTGCAGCAATCAGAGAAGAAAAAGAAGTAAAAGGAATCCAAATGGAAAAGAAGAAGTTAAACTGTCACTGTTTGTAGATTATAAGATATCACATATGGAAAATCCTAAAAATGCTACCAGAAAACTGCTAGAACTCATCAATGAATTTGGTAAAGTTGCAGGTTATATAATTAATATACAGAAACCTGTTGTATTGCTATATACTAACATCAAAAGATCAGAAAGTGAAATTCAAGAATAATTCCATTTAGCATTACCTCCAAAAGAATAAAATATCTAAGAATGAACCTACCTAAGGTGGCAAAAGACCTGTACTCTGAAAAATATAAGATGCTGATGAAAGAAATCAAACAAGACATAAACAGATGGAAAGATATACCATGTTTGTGGATTAGAAGAATCAATATTGTCAAAATGACTATCCTACCCAAGGCAATCTACAGATTTAGTGCAATCCTTATCAAATTACCAATGGCATTTTTAACAGAACTAGAACCAAAAACAAAAAAAAAATTCTCAAAATTTGTAGAGAGACACAAAAGATCCTGAATAGCCAACACAATCTCAAGAAAGAAAAACAGAATGGGAGGAATCAGGCTCTCTGACTTCAGACTTTTCTACAAACCTACTGTCATCAAAACAGTATAGTTCTGGCACAAAAATAGAAACATAGATTAAGGGAACAAGATAGAACACCCAGAAATAAGCCCATGCACTTCTGGTCAATTAATATATGACAAAGCAGGCAAGACTACACACTGTTGGAAAGACGGTCTCTTCCACAAATGGTGCTGGGAAAACTGGACAGCTGCATGTAAAAAACATGAAATTAGATCATTCTTTAACTCCATACACAAAAATAAGCTAAAAATGGAGTAAAACCCTAAATGTGAGACTGGAGACTATAGAACTCTTGGATAAAAACATAGGTAGAACACTTTCTGACATAAACCACAGCAGTATCTTTTTCAATCTGTGTTCCAGAATAATGGAAATAAAAACAAAAATAAACAAATGGGACCTACTTAAACTCAAAAGCTTTTGCACAGCAAAGGAAACAATAAACAAAACAAAAACACAGCCCACAGGTTTGGAGAAAATATTTGCAAATGATGTGACCAATAAGGGTGTTGTGCTGTGCTGTGCTAAGTCGCTTCAGTTGTGTCTGGCTCTTTGTGACTCTATGGACTATAGGCTGCCAGGCTCCTGTCCATGGGATTCTCCAGGCAAGAATACTGGAGTGGGTTGCCATTTCCTTCTCCATGGGATCTTCCCCACCCAGGGATAGGACCCATGTTACTTATGTCTCCTGCATTTGCAGGCAGGTTCTTTACCACTAGCGCTGCCTGGGAAGCCCTCAATGATAAGGGATTAGTCTCCAAAATTTACAAACAGCTCATGATGCTGTTTGTAACAGCATCAAAACAAACAACCCACTCAAAAAAGTGGGCAGAAGATCTAAATAGACATTTCTCCAAATAAGACATACAGATGGTGAATGGGCACATGAAAAGACGTTTGGCATTGTCAATTATTAGAGGAATGCAAATCAAAACTACAATGAGATATAGCTTCACACCAGCCAGAATGGCTATCATAAAAAAAAAAAATTCCACAAACAATAAATGCTAAAGAGGTATGAAGAGAAGGGAATCCTTTTACACTTTTTGATGGGACTGTAAATTGGTACAACCACTATGGAGAACAATATGAAAGTTCCTTAAAAAAACTAAAAATAGAACTACCATATGACCCTGTAATCCCACTCCTAGGCATATGTCTACAAAAAAAACATGATCCAAAAGTATATTTGCACACTAATAATGTTCACGGCAGCACTGTTTACAATAACCAAGCTGTAAAAGCAGCCAAATGTCCATTGACAGAGGAATGGATAAAGAAGATATAGCATGTGTAAACAATGGACTATTACTCAGCCCTTAAAAAGAATGAAGCAATGTCATTAGCAGCAACATGAATGGACCTTCACTCCGTGTCATACTGAGTGGAGAAAGTCAGACAGAGAAGGAGAAGCATAGCATGACATCCCTTACATGTGGAATCAAAAAATAAATGCTACAAATGAAATTCCTTACAAGACAGAAAAAGATTCATAGACTTAGAGGATGAACTTATGGTTTCTGGGGATGAGGAAGGATGGGGAAAGGGATAGTTAGGGAGTTTGAGATGGACATGTACACACTGCTATATCTAAAATGGATAACCAACAGAGATCTACTGTATAGCATATGGACCTCTGCTCAATGTTATGTGGCAGCCTGAAAGGGGGAGTTTAGGGGAGAATGGATACATGTATATGTATGGCTGAACCCCTGCACTGTTCACCTGAAATTATCACCTTACTAACTGGCTATGCCCTAATACAACACAAAACATTAAAAAAGTTAAAGTAACAAAGCTAGAGTACAAAACCATTAAACTTGACTATATTCTTTCCAAGCATCTACCTGAAATTGTGTTATTCTTCAAGTTTAAAGAAATGACTGAATAGTCAAATACCTACTTCAGCATCATGTCTCAAATCCTTAAATTTCTGCACAATCACTGATAATATGACATGAAGACAATTATTCCTAATCAGTGTTTTAACAAGTCAAGTTGTTCAGATTATTATAAACATTTGAATATTTTTATTTAATTACAGGTTAGCATTCTATGAGCAATTGGCAATAAGAGTTGTCTTACATGTTTATATACTAAAATTCTGTTGTTCACTTATATAAATATACAATTATTTAACTTATATGCAGAGTACATCATAAGAAATGCTGGACTGGAAGAAGCACAGCTGGAATCAAGATTGCCGGGAGAAATATCAATAACCTCAGATATGCAGATAACACCACCCTTATGGCAGAAAGTGAAGAGGAACTCAAAAGCCTCTTGATGAAAGTGAAAGAGGAGAGTGAAAAAGTTGGCTTAAGCTCAACATTCAGGAAACGAAGATCATGGCATCTGGTCTCATCACTTCATGGGAAATAGATGGGGAAACAGTGGAAACAGTGTCAGACTTTATTTTGGGGGGCTCCAAAATCACTGCAGATGGTGATTGCAGCCATGAAATTAAAAGACCTTTTCTCCTTGGAAGAAAAGTTATGACCAACCTAGATAGCATACTCAAAAGCAGAGACATTACTTTGCCAACAGAGGTCCGTCTAGTCAAGGCTATGGTTTTTCCTGTGGTCATGTATGGATGTGAGAGTTGGGCTGTGAAGAAAGCCGAGTGCCGAAGAATCAATGCTTTTGAACTGTGTTGTGGGAGAAGACTCTTGAGAGTCCCTTGGACTGCAAGGAGATCCTGCCAGTCCATTCTGAAGATCAGCCCTGGGATTTTTTTGGAAGGAATGATGCTAAAGCTGAAACTCCAGTACTTTGGCCACCTTATGAGAAGAGTTGACTCATTGGAAAACACTCTGATGTTGGGAGGGATTGGGGGCAGGAGGAGCAGGGGACGACAGAGGATGAGATGGTTGGATGACATCATTGACTCAATGGATGTGAGTCTGAGTGAACTCCAGGAGTTGGTGATGGACAGGGAGGCCTGGTGTGCTGTGATTCGTGGGGTCTCAAAGAGTTGGACACAACTGAGTGACTGAACTGAATTGTTGCAATAATAAACTACAGCAAATTATGATTTGGGATGACTGCTAACTTTATGTTTAAAAAGCAATTATTAAGAAATCTCAATTAACTAAAAATAAAGGCAGAGCGTGGACAGTTAATATCTATATTAATGGTGGGCCTTTTAGCCAGCTAATTTTGGAAAGTTAACTTTAGAAATGTCTTCTGGGAGCAAATAAATGTTTATAAAAATTTCAATGATAACATAAGACAGAAGTTATACAGAGGTGATTATATTTCTAAACTTTATAGAATTATTTCATACACTAGAACCCATAATATGACAAAATAAAATTTAGAAACTACATTTAATTTTAGTTATTAACTTTTGAGTAAAAAAGTTCTCTCTGGCAATTGCATTTTGAATGGGTGAATTATAATAAAAGCGTCAGCTTTGACAATGCAAAATCTCACAAGGAGGAAGCCCCGAAAATCACGCTCAACAACATTCATGAAATAGACTCAGTAAATGATCAGGGTTTGAAGAAAAGAATAATTTATGACAAAACAGTAAGATTCCCCAAGTAATCTTGCTCCTTCATTGACCTAGTGGAAAGTCAGTTTCTGTGTAGCAAAAAGATTTTGTTTTGCAGTGGGAACAGGATACGGTAAGCAGCTCTGACCTCAAATTGCTGCTTCTGCCCTATAAAGTGGAATTTTCACCTATTGACTACTTTTTCAAACTGTAAAAATCATCAAAACTGTAGATCAAGGTGCTGCTTCATGTATATGTCCCCCAATTTCCTTTCTACAATGAGATGTGTGACCTCAGCCACCAGCCTTGCCCAGCCAGCGAGGATATGCTCCCTGCCAGCTCAACTGTAGTTGGCCTTAGAGTAGGAAAAAGCTTGCCAAGGAAAGTGGGAACTCTTGCTAAAAGCAATGGTCAGGGACTGGTTTTTAAAGAAAAATTCTTTTGTTCCCTCTGTTTAGTGGATGCCTTCCCAGTTAGTAAACAAATCTGCTTCTGGAAATGTACTCTCCGATGCTTGAATGACCTTGCTTTGGCACCATCCGCTGGCTTGACCCCCAGGGCAGTCTCTTGGAAAAGGACACAGATCAGGCAAGATGTGCTTATTTGCTTCAGTCATGTTCAACCCTTTGCGACCCCATGGATTGTAACCTGCCAGGCTCCTCTGTCCATGGTATTTCCCAGGCAAGAATACTGGAGTAGGTTGTCATTTCCTCCTCCAGGCGTTCTTTCCTACCCAGGGATGAAATCTGTGCATTCTGCATTGCAGGCAGATTCTTTACTGCTGAGCCACCCAGGAAGCCCCACAGATTAAGTCACAGGTTCAAATTGTCCAGTGGACTGACAGGGTAGAAGTTATGGCATTGGCCTCTGCTGACTCCTCTAGTTAACCCTGTGTCCCCAGGACCACTTGGAACCTAGGTCTTGCCAATTCTGACTTACCCAAAGTGAATTCTCATTCTGAATTGTGCTGTCTTTTGTGCTTGAGAGATCCTTCTTTCTTTTCAGATCCCTTGTGTTCTGATCACTGTTGTTTAGTTGCTAGGTCCTCTCACTCTTCTGTGACCCCAGGTGAGTAACTTGCCAGACTCTTCTCTCCATGGGATTTCCCAGGCAAGAATATTGGTTTAGTCACTAAGACATGTCCGACTCTTGTGACCCCATAGACTGTAGCCTGCCAAGCTCCTCTGTCCATGGGATTCTCCAGGCAAGAACACTGAGGTGGGTTGCCATTAGATTGAATCCGGTTTCCTGCATTGCAGGCAGATTCTTTATAAACTGAGCTACATGGGAAGCCCCAAGAATACTGGAGAGGGCTACTAATTATTTCCTTCTCCAGGTCGTCTTCCTGACGACCTATGATCAAACCTACGTCTCCTGCATTGGCAGGAAGATTCTTCACTGCTGAACCACAGAGACACTTTATATTCTGATTACTGTCATTAATCTGTATGTGTATAACACAGGAAATTCCTAATATTTCAAATTTAACAACAACAAAAACCAGCATGCAAACAAGAGGATGCTCTATATGCACCAAGAACCCTATTTTGCAAGAACAAAGCAAAATAAAACAAACAAACAAACAAACAAAAACAAAATTGAAGAGCAAAAAAAAGTGCTGAAATGTTATCAGGGTTTCAAATTTTTTTTAATGATTAAAATGAGAAAAAAATGGCTTTGTTACTAATACAGTTGTTTTACATCACATTTTCTTTCACTTGAGCAAATGTAACCATACGGGCTGTTTTCACTGTGAAACCTTCAACACACAGTGAAATAAAATAATCTGATCCTCAGAGCAGCAGTAATGATTACATTCTTGTTCTTTGAAGTTACTTAACTTGTGCACCTCTGTGGAAATATCTTGCCTTGTCAAACTGGTTGTTCATACTGGGGAATAAGGACTGTGCTTTCTTTCTTTCTTTCTTTCTTTTTTTATCTCTGTATTCCTCAGAGATTCCAGCACAGCACTTTACCCAGAGTAAATAATCTTTTAAGTATTACCTGTTGCTTGGTTATTTGGGAGAGGAACAAGCAGTTGGTGTCGCCAGCATTCTCAGTTCACGTTCTATGTGGTTAAAAGAGCAAGTGCTTCAGGTCAGATAAATCCAGATTTTAATCAGCTCTGCTACTTTTCTGACATTTTCTTGCAGAAATTTTCAAATTCCTCTGATAATCTATTTCCTCATCTTTGTACTGAGTGTGAAATAAACACTTTATAGGGTTGTTGGGAAAGTTTAATGAAGAATGTATACAGAATAATCATTTTCCATATTGGTCAGGTTTTTTTCTTTTTTCTTCTCTTTTCTATGTTGCCTCTCATTGTTTTGGCAAGAACTGTCAAGAAGATGAATCACCAATCAACGCAGTAGTTTTTTCTCATAGGATATAAATTTGACACCCTTCATTTATAGATAACGCACGTCATCTTGAAATGACTTAGTTTGGACAGTTGAGAAGAAGATGTATTTGACGAGTATGAGGATAACATAATTATATAACCATGAGTATAAAGATTTCCCTGAGATTAGTTAGAGGCTCAGATCAGAGTTCAGAAATTCCTTTAACTATGAATTTAATTTCAAGGTTTTAATTACAGGCTGTTGCTCTAGCCTTGGCCACCACTTCGGAATGAGCTCAGGGGTCAAGAAGAAGACTTCATAAAGAAAGAACAGCCACAGATACTCTGGGTCCACAAGGTGTCTCATGATCTCTGTGTCTCTGTGGATACTTGTTACCACAGCCTCTGTTCAAGCATTCATAGGATCGCAAGCTTGCCTTGTTCTCCCCCATTCTCCATATGTAACGCCTTCCTTAGTAGCAGGATTTAAGAGAAGGCTACCTAGAGCCATGGGCTCCAGGAAGACTTGGCCCCTCTCCAGCTGTAATGCCATTCACAAGAAGTTTGAAAAGGAAGCTCCCAGAGCTCCTTATGCTATCAAAAAGGTAACTGCCATTCCTCTGTCCTTTGACGAGCATGCTATCAGACTATACAAGACAACATCTAGGACATTTGCCCTCATTTACCGAGATTTTAAGATGGTGTTTCAGTCATCTTCCTGGAAGATTTCATTATCAATCTAGATGACTCATCAACATCTGAACACTCAGTTCAATAACCTGCCCACTTTTATGTCCGGAGAAAACCATAAATCAAAAAGATACATGCGCCCCAATGTTCACTGCAGACTATGTACAATACGCAAGACATGGAAGCAACCTAAATGTTTATCAACAGATGAATGGATAAAGAAGATGTGGTGTATACATACCATGGAATACTACTCAGCCATAAAAATGAAATAACATCATTTGCAGCAACCTGGATGGACCTAGAGATTATCATACTAGGTGAAGGAAGGCAGACAAAGACAAATAATATGGTTTGATGATGTTTATATGTAAAATCTAAAAAAAGGTACAAGTGAATTGCTATACAAAACAGAAACAGACCCATAGATCTATAAAACAAACTATGATTACCAAAAAAAAAGAAGAGAAAGAAGGGGAGGGATAAATTAGGAGTTTGGGATTAAATATATAGTCTACTGTATATAAAATACATAACCAACAAAAACCTACTGTATAGCATAGGAAACTATACTCACTGTTTTGTAATAATTTATAATGGAAAGAAATCTGAAAAAAAATAGATGTATATGCATGTGTAACTGAATTACTTTTCTGTACATCTGAAACTAATGCAACACTATAAACTATACTTCAATTTTTAAAAATATGTCCACTTTCAACAATACTTTCCTCTGCTTGATTCTCATACTTCATCACTGTAAAAAAAACATAAAAATTCTGATTTTAAGCATCCCCACTCACCTTTATTCAACTCACATCTTTGCCTGGGCATAATTATTGGATCATTCTCTTCAGTTTACAACATGCTATAATGCTTCTATCTTAAAATAACTCTCCATTGACCCTTTCTCTCTCTACTCTAGTTTGCTCTTCAATCAGCTTTGTTGTTTAGTTGCTAAGAGGTGTCCGACTCTTTTGTGACGCTATGGGCTGTAGACTGCCAGGCTCCTCTGTGCATGGGATTTCCCAGGCAAGCATACTGGAGTGGGTTGCCATTTTTTACTTCATGAGATCTTCCTGACTCAGGGATCAAAACTGAGTCTTCTGCATTGGCAAGCATATTCTTTACCACTGAGCTGCGAGGGAAAACTGGTGGTGATTCCCAAATGCAGATTTCTGGCCATAGGTTCAGAATTAGATTCTTGAGATTCAGAATGGGGTATCCATTACTTGACATCGCCACTCAAATCGCCACTCAAACTTATAGGCATCTTTAACTTATTATGTACCACACTGAATTCTTGATTCTTTCTTTGACTTCTACATGACCCTCCTACATATCTGCCTCTATTACAGTGTTCATCTCAGTAAATAGTACCACTATTCAAGTAGTTGCTCAGGCCAAGAACTTGTGAGTTTTCCTTGATTTCTCTGTTCCTTTCACATCTCACATCAAGCGACTAAAATTAAGAAAGGCAGACAGACAGGCAAAGGAGTCCTCACAGCTCAGACCAACCACTTTCACTGCTATGAAACTGATGTGAAACAAAACTTGTAGTTTTTGCTTGGAGCGCAGGGAATATCCCCATCCACACCTCCCATTCTCTTTATAATGCACTCAAATCAGCTTAATAATGGTCAACTATCGGTTCTTATCCTTTTGGAACTTTCAGCAGCGCTTGTTACAGTTGACCCCTTCCTCTTAACGGAAGCAATCTTTTCATTTGCTTTTTAGAACCAAAATTTCCCAAATTACCTATCTCACTCAAAGCTTTTTTCAAACTCTTGCTGGTTTTCTCCTTTCCAGCCTCTAAAATTTGAGTGGGCTTTACCTCAGTCCTCAGCTTCCTCTTATCTTCTCCATCTATATGCTGTCCCTGTAAGAGTGTGGCCTTAATAGCTACTTGTTAATTCCATAGTGTAAATACTGTTAAAGTTTTTACATTGTTTTGTAAGTCTGCTTACACAACAGTTTAACCACCCTGAGTTTTTTTTCAGGACAGAGATCTTATCTCTCAAATCAAAATTATGTGAAAAAGATACTCAGTATATGTTTGTTGAATGAATGACTGAATGACTGCCAACACGGCAATGACAATATCAAAGAAAATCTGGTTATGAAATCATTAAGAATGGTCTGGCAGTTAAACAACTTATCAGAAATAGGCATGCATAATCAGATAATAGTGCATTATGGTCGAATTTTAAAAGTGATAAAGTTTTATATGTATATTCCTGCACATACATATGTGCACGTGCATGCATGATCAATTGTGTCTGACCCTTTTGTGACCCTATGGACAGTAGCCCACCAGGCTCCTCTGTCCATGGGTTTTCCAGGCAAGAATACTGGAGTGAATTGCCATTTCCTACTTCAACATACACACATACATACATATAACATCACCATTTTGAAGCAGAATTTTCTGTCATCACTTGATGCCCCTTTCTGCCATTTTGACCAAGACTATCTGAGTAGATACCTTCTTTTAATGTTCTCTAATGAGCCTTCCAACAGCTAACAAGCAGATAAAAGATATTAATTCATCTCCAGAAAAATAAAAATTATATCTAATCAACAGATAGTTAATTTGTGTATGATATTGGACCTGTAGTTTCATTTTCTTGGAATGTAATTTCTTCTTGCATAATATGAGAGAACTGGATGAGATGAGGTAATTTCCTACGTTGATTACTCAGTTTCTGTCCTCCGCATAGACTGATATTTGACCAATGGAGCTCACATTTTTAAAATATTTTAAAACTATATTCATCAAAACTCTAAAAGTGAGAAGAATAAAACATTGCTCCTATTACTCATAAGTTTGGAAGACCACTCAAAAACTCAAACAACAAACCCAAGCCAGGAATGCCCTTCTGCTCTTCCTCCCTATCCAAGTATTAAAGTCCCACAAACACTTGTAAAGATTTCAAATGATTCAGTGAAGTAGAGGCAGAGCCCGGGGAATAGAGTGTTCTGTCAACACTCTGTTGGGAGGAACAAGCAGTCTGTGGATGACTTGTTCTGTGGGTGGTTTCCTCCCACCATGAAATATGTGAAGGGTATTCACTCCTGCCATTTAGGAGCAAGCTGGATTTACAGACAAGGCAGTTGTGCCCAAGTTGGAACCCAAAGTCAGTTCTCCTGGACTTAGAGTTTTCTTCTTTTGTTGGGGAAAATAATTAAAAGATTATTATTTCAAGAATCATATACACAGCTTCCAGAAACCTGAAATGACTTTGAGGCTGGTAAAGTTGGATCAAATCATTCACCTACAGCTAGCTCTGTCTGTGCCGATCCCTTTTCAACTTCAAAGAGGTCTTTATTTCTCAGTGATTCCCTCTTTTTCCATCACTCCTATTCTTGTCTTCTCAACATTTGCTTTGCCTCATCCTAGGGAGAGAGAATGAAAGGATGTAGGGCACCTATGCTCTACCTCGGGTCTTCCATTCCAACACCATTGCAATATAGGTTCCTTCATGTGCGTTATATTCTGGTTGCACGGAATTACTTGCTGTTCTCAAATTTGCCCTTGTCTCTGGTCCCACTGGGTGCACATCCTTCTACAGTTCTACCCCTTCTCTTTAATGGATACCATCTCATTGAGTTCAAACCGAACTTATTGTGCAGAACTTTTTATCATATTGCTCTCCACTCCCAACCCAGTCTGCTTCTGAAGCTCACACCAACCTGTGTAACTCCTTACTGTAGCACTCTTCATACTTCTTTTAAGCAGTTTATTTACATTTCTGCCTTTCCCACTCAGATAAATGGACTTCTGGGAAACAAAGACCATGACTTACTCATTTTTGTATCCATGATATTAAGTCTAGAGCATGGATAATAGGTAATGAGCAATAACCACTTATTGAATGAATTAATACTTCTGACCCCGGACTCTGTCTTTGCTCAAAATTATGGGAATTGTGACTTACTCATCTTTGTAGTCTCCATCATTTTAGGCAAGGTACTATACACTAGCAGTTGCTCATAAAGGCACATTATATAAATGAACTGTAAGTTAAATTAAATAATGACATCTACTAATTCAATTTAATATTTTACTATCTACTGTGTACAAAGACATTTTAAGGAGCTTATAGTATAAGAAATATGGTATTTATTAACTAAATATGAAGCAGAAAATGCATTTTAAAAGAAGTACAATACAGCTGTTCACAAAAATTAAAAGAGGAAAATGTTCATTTAGGGGCATAAGAAATGGCTTCTTTGAAGTGAAAAATTAATTCTGGCTCTTAAAGATGGGATAATGAGTAGGCAAGCATTGCAGTCAAGTGGTTTAAAATACATGTAAATAATAATAATATAAATTTTACCAAAGGGCAATTACCTTGTGCCTTTGCAACAATTAGACAGATGTTCTTCAGTGTTAACTTACTGAAATCTTATGTTATCTTTTCTGATGCTGTGATGATTAAGTTTATGTGTTGTGTTCACTGGGCTACAAGATGCCCAAATATTCAGCTACTTATTATTTCTAGGTGTGTCTGTGAGGGTGTTTCCAAAAGAGACTATTAGCATTGGACTCAGTAGATTGAGAAATGCAGATTGTTCTCCCCACTGTGGATGAGTATCAGTCAATCTGTGGAGGGCCTGAATAGAAAAGGTAAAGAAAAAATTCTTTCTCTCTGCCCGATTGATTGAGTTGGGACATGAGTCTACTCCTGCTCTGGAGCTGGGATTGACACCATTGGCACTGTTGCATCACAAGCTTCTGACTCTGGTTGGAACCTCACCACCAGTTTTGCTGGGTCTCCAATTGGCAGACAACAGATCATGGAACTTCTTAGGTTCCATTATTGTGTGAGCCAATTCCTTATAACAAATGTCTTGGTAGATAGGTGGATAGATGCAGATCTAGCTATTTCTGTCTCTACATGTATCTTTGTATCTGTGTATCTGTCTGTCTATATCTCAATCTTCTGTTTCATTTATCTGGAGATCTCTGACCAATGCAGATGTTTATTTGTCTGAAGAGTAGCTTTAGTTGGGCTCTATCACACTTTCCTTCCCTCTACCTTTTTTTTTATAACTATATAATTTTATCTGTTTCTGGCTGTGATGCGTCTTCAGAGCTGCGTGGGATTTCTCTAGTTGTGGTGAGTGGAGGCTACTCTCTAGTTGCTGTGCACAGACTTATTGTGGTGGCTTTTCTTGTGGAGTATGGGCTCTTGGGCATGTGGGCTTCAGCAGTTGTGGTGTATGAGCTCTGTAGTTGCAGGCTATTGACACAGGCTCAATAGCTGTGGCACATGGGCTTAGTTGCTCCATGGTATGTGGAATCTTCCTGGGCCAGGGATTAAACCCATGTCTCCTGCATTGGCAGGCAGATACTAACCATGAGCAACCAGGGAAGCCCTGCCTTTCTTAACACCTTGGCAAAATGACAAGTCCCACAGTTTGCTTTAAGATCCTCAGGTGCATACATCTCAAATTTTAAAATACATTGTTACACAAGAAAAGTTGCATCCTATTGCATATTTCATATTTCATTAGAAAAATATCATGATGGTAAAGATCTTAATTACGTAAATGAGCTGGTAGTGAAGACATCAAGATTTAAGCCAGCTCCTGTGTCTAAATTCCTTTTCCTTCCAGACTATTTACTGAGGCAAATTCTAGCAGTATTCTTTACTCTTCTGATATCATAGAGATCATTGTCATTCTTCCTTTCCCACCATGATCATAACCATAGAATCTCAGGGAATGTAGCAAAGGTAGTAGATTCTATTCATTATAAACGGACTTAAGAAATGATCATGATATTACAACTTTGTACCCATTGACTATGTTTGGAAGACAAAATCTTCCTGGATAAAATGTGCACATGCAGAAATAAGTTATGTATTCATTGTTAAA
>SJYC01021409.1:0-19348 GCA_006408675.1 Madoqua kirkii | reverse complement strand
CATTCTATTCTTTTCCTCTATTTCTTTGCATTGATCACTGAAAAAGGCTTTTTTATCTCTTCTTGCTATTCTTTGGAACTCTGTATTCAGATGCTTATATCTTTCCTTTTCTCCTTTGATTTTCACCTCTCTTCTTTTTACAGCTATTTGTAAGGCCTCCCCAGACAGCCATTTTGCTTTTTTGCATTTCTTTTCCATGGGGATGGTCTTGATCCCTGTCTCCCATACAATGTCACGAACCTCATTCCATAGTTCATCAGGTACTCTATATTAAAATGCACAATAGGGTTTTAAATATACATTGAAATAAAATATGGAGCAAAACAGCTTAGAAACTGAGACAGTGTACAATGTCTGGATGGGAGGGGGGGTTTGCAGGAGAATGGATACATGTTATGTGTGGCTAAGTCACTCTGCTCTGCCTCTGAAACTATCACTTCATCATTAACCAGCTATATTCCAATATAAAATAAAAGTTTTAATTTTAAAAAATGGGAGGAGAAGCTGAAATAGGGTAAACAGAAATAGAAAGTTCTAAGATTCTTTCTTGCATTTTCCAAGAAAAAAAGTAGGATTATTAATTTCTATAGACAAGAAAGTATGTTGTGACCCATAGTATAACTACTGAAAGTATGTAGAGTAAAAGAGCAGACAAGCAGAATAATGGAGGGGGGAAATGAACATGAAAATAATCAACCCAAAAGATGTCGGGGATAAAAAGAAACGGAAAAAAGGTTGGTGTATCTCTATTGCTGTATTTGTTTAGTCGCTAAATAGTTTCTGACTCTCTTGTGACCCCATGGACTGTAGCCTGCCAGCATTCTCTATAAAATGGGAGGAGAAGCTGAAATAGGGTAAACAGAAATAGAAAGTTCTAAGATTCTTTCTTGCATTTTCCAAGAAAAAAAGTAGGATTATTAATTTCTATAGACAAGAAAGTATGTTGTGACCCATAGTATAACTACTGAAAGTATGTAGAGTAAAAGAGCAGACAAGCAGAATAATGGAGGGGGGAAATGAACATGAAAATAATCAACCCAAAAGATGTCGGGGATAAAAAGAAACGGAAAAAAGGTTGGTGTATCTCTATTGCTGTATTTGTTTAGTCGCTAAATAGTTTCTGACTCTCTTGTGACCCCATGGACTGTAGCCTGCCAGCATTCTCTATCCATGGGATTTTCCAGGCAAGAATACTAGAGTGGGTTACCATTTCCTTCTCCAGGGGATCTTAATTAACACAGTGACCAATGGATGTATACAGATCATTAAGTCCAACAACTGCCAAATATACATCCTTTTTTAAAAAAAAAATGTGGAACATCACAAAATTTTTCCCTACACCAGACTTTATTTCATTTCTCAAAAAAATGTCAAAGGAATAAAAAGAAAGCTCTTCCTTTATCTGAGAAAGAGCATTAAAAATCCCATGGAGAGGGATGAAGAGTCAGAACACAGGATTTTCAGGGCAATAAAAGTACTCTTCAAGACACTGTAATAGCAAATATATATCATTAAAATGTTGTCCAAATCTATAGAAGGTACAACAGCAAGAGTGAGCCTTGATGTAAACTATGATCTATGGATGATAATGACATGATGTCAGTGTAGGTTCATCAATTTTAACAAATATACTGCTATGGAGCGGGATGTTGATAATATAGAGAGACTATACGTGGCATGGGGCGGCACATAGGGCACACGGAAAGTCTCTAACTTTCTCTCAGTTTTGCTGTGAACCTAAAACTGCTCTAAAATATAAAGTTGATTACGTAAAAAAATCTAGGCAATCTCCTCCCAGCCAGGATATGGACTGAAATAGCCAAATAAATAAATAAAAGGCCACAAATTCAACGCAGAAAAAAAAGTTCATAGGAAACATTATTCAAAATGGTAAAATATTGATGATCAAGAATGAAAGAATGGCCACTATTGTCACTTTTACTCAACATTACACTGTAAGTTAAAAAAAGAGATTTGATGGAGACTTTCCCAGAGGTTCAATGGTTAAGACTCCATGCTCCCAATCCAGAGGGTGAGGGCTCCACAGGTCAGGGAGCTGAAATCCCACAGGTCACATGGTGTGGCCAAAAAAAGAAAGTAAGAGATTGAGATTTGGGGTTTGAAATAGAAAAAATAAAACTGTCTCTATTTGCACAACAAGACTGTTGTAGAAAATTCAAAAACAAGACTACAAAAAATTATTAGAATAAATTCAACAAGGTTATCATCTGGAAGGTATATATAAAATACTGAATTGTACTTCTATACATAAAACAAAATTTTTAAAATATAATAGCATTGGGACATATCAAATAACTAATAGGAATAAATCTAGTGAAAGAGAACACTCTACAGAAAAGTATAAAAGATGGAGAGAAAGTAAATAAACCTAAACAAATGAAGAAATACAGCTAATTGAGCTATGGATATAATGATTTGATGTTGTAAAAACTCCCAATTCTCCCCAAACTGATCTATTATTTGACTGAAATTTGAATAAATTTTCTGTAAAAATTGAAAAAATGACTCCAAAATTTAATCAAAAAAGCAAAGGAACAAAATCTCTTGAAAACAAGACTACCAAGAATGAGAGAACACGCTGTACCACATTATCCAGACGGATGTTTAGCTTTGGTAATTAAGAGAGTATGATATTGACCCAAGGATATCCAAATGGACCAACAGATGAGAATAAAGGGTTCAAAGGTTGACTCTAGAGCAGTGGAGATGCTCAATGGTACTCAACTAAGGGAAATCCATATGGGGGAAAAAGTTAAATTTTACTGCAACCTCACATCTTACACAGAAGGCAATTATTAGGTAGACTGTAGACTCCAATGTGAAATTAAAATTATTTCACAATAATAAAGAGCATCTTTTTGACACTGGGGTGGGAAATGACTTCTTAAACAGGACATAGAAAGCACTAGCCATAAGGAAAAATTGATAATAAGACATTGATAGCCAAGAGAGGATTCCTATTCTCATGATATTATAGAAGTAACTCCTTTAAATCAACAAGACAAAGAACTCAATTAAAACACAAACAAGAGACTCTGACAAGTACTTCATAAAGGGGGTATTTAAAATGACCTGTATAAAAGATGCTCATACCCATTATTCATTGGGAAAAGCAAATTAAAATTAAAAGGAAACTCTAATACACAACCACCATAATTGCCAAAACCTTACATTGACAGTCCCAAGTACTGGCAAAGGCACAGAGCAACAGGAACTCTCACACTACTGGCGGAGGTGGTACAAACACTTTGGAAAACCGCTAGACATCATGTTAAAGTTGAGCATCCACCTACTCTCCGATCTAGCGATCCTTATCCTAGGTACACACCTAGCAGAATACACACCCATGTACACCAGAATATTACCGGAATGTTCACAGAAGCATCCTTTACTCAAAACAGTTCCAAATAGGGAACAACCCCAATGTTCACCAATAGTGTGTCTGTGTGTGCATGCACACGTGCACTCAGTCATGTCTGCCTCTTTGCAGCCTTATGGACTGTAGCCTGCTGGGCTTCTCTGTCCATGGGATCTTCCAGGCAATAATACTGGAGTAGATTGCTGTTTCCTTCTCCAGGATATCTTTCTGACCCAGGGATTGAACTCATGTCTCTCACATCTCCTGCTTTTGCAGGCAGATTCTTTCAGTAGTATATGATAAATGAATGTATTCATACGAGGGAATATACACAGGATTGAAAGTAAACTAATGCAATGAGACATGGAGGAATCTCAAGGTTGAAAGGGAAACCAGATATAATTACATGGGTGATACCATTTAGTTTCATCTTGTGGGACTTCATGGTCATAAGGGGTCAGGATAGCGGTCATTTTTAGGGAAAAGTGAAAAGTGGTGAATTGAGAGGAAACCGCACTGGAAGGACTCAGAGGACTTGCAAAGCTCTCTCAATACAGGAGCATCATCTTAGAATCTGTGTTTTTGTTATAATGTTGTTGTTGTTGTTGTCACACCTCAATATAAGTCACTTTTGAAAGTTTGGGTGGATATATGCCGAACTTAACAACTCTTACCCTACAGCAGCAGGAATACAGAAGGGGCTGTTGTTTTAACTTCAGAGTGTCTAGAACTAGGTTGTCCAGTTGTAATTTTAGATATAAACATTGAGTTGGGGCACTGCATTAGCTTTCACCAAGAATTTCTATTCACCAACCACTGTTACTATTAAAAGAAAAAGCTTCCCATTGGAGAAGTGAGCTTTTAAATGAAAGTGAACACTGCTTTATCTCAAGGACATCCTTGTTTCCTCTTGTTCTACTTAATCTTCTTCCCGAGTATTAAAAAAAAAAAAAAAAAATTCCAATGTCAGTTCCTAGGAAGCCTTTTGCCTGGTTTTCAGATCTTTTTTGACCCACCTCCTAGAGTAAGGAAAATAAGAACAAAAATAAACAAATTGGACCTAATTAAACTCAAAAGTGTTTGCACAGCAAAGAAAACCATAAGACGAAAAGACAGTCCTCAGAATGAGAGAAAATATTTGCAAATGAACTGACAAGGCATTAATCTCCAAAATATACAAACATGAAGCTCAGTATATTAAACCAAACAAACAATCCAATCACAAAATGGATGGAAGACGTAAATAGACATTTTTCCAAAGAAGGAGCACTGGCAAGGACAGGCCCTCAAACCCATGGACGAATGGACAGTCTGAGATTTGATGGATTTGGGGGCTACTTCCCAGGTGGCTCAGTGGTAAAGAATCTGCCTGCAGTGCAAGAGACATGAGTTCCATCTCTGGTTTGAGAAGATCCACTAGAGGAAGAAATGGCAATCCACTCCAGTATTCCTGCCTGGAGAATGCTATGGACAGAGGAGCCTGGCAGGCTACAGTCCGTGGGGTCATGAAGAGTCAGACATGACTGAGCAACCAATACTGTCACTCACTTCACTTTGTTTTGCCAGAGATGGATTTTTCTAAGGAGCTGGTGGGGAGCCCAGCATCCTGTCTGGGTTTAGTTTCCTCAGTTCTATATCACTATGGTGATCATGTTGTTTATAATCTGAATGGGGGCACTTGCAGGTGAAAGGGGGTGCTAGTAACAGCTATATTGGCAATCAGACATAAACCAGGACTATTCTGGGCAAATAGGAATGTAAGGTTACAAGCTAGCTTAGGACTGAGAAATCACTGGAGAGAGAACTCTCAAAACTTAGAGCAAGGCTCCTCTGGGATTAAAATTGTGCTGCCAGCTTTGTTATTAAAACAGGGAAATTGTGTTCTCTTACTTTCGACACAATGGCTAATCTATTAGTGCTGCAATAGAAACCTGTGCTAAATGCATCTTTTATGAGACAGACAGCTTTTGCACTTTCCCTACCTTATTTGCTGGGTGCCAAAAACCATTTCTGGGAGGAAGACCACCTGGGGCATGCCTCACCAACCTCACATAGCAGACCAAGACCTAACCTTGTTCTAGCTGCCTCTCTGAGGCTCTCCCAAGTCAATATGTGGGTCGAAATTCTGGATTGTTAAAGGCCAGGAGCCCCCAGGGCTTGCTGTAGGAGCTTAAGAAACATTTAGGAGTTGCATGGCACAGGGGTCTTTCTGGCCCCTCCTATTTGCTATGTCCCCTCCAAACATCCTTCTTTTGCACCTGCTCTTCTCTCCACCTGAGATGCCCCTTCTTCTCTGAGTTTACTCTTTCTGGCCCCCGCTCTCAGCTCTGATGTCACAGACTCACAGGAGACACTGCTGATCACCCGAGCAGGTCTAGTGTGTCTGTTACACAGAACCTGGTCCTTCTGTGAGGACACAGACAAATCTTACTTCCTCCAGGGCCAGTGTGAGGGTGAAGCAATGTGGTACCACCTCAGGTGCAAAAGTTAAGATGGCCAAAACACTCAATAGTCAAGACAAAAATGAACTATTTCTTAAAAATTAAAGCAATGTAAAAAAGAAAAAGGAAAAAACCACCATGAATGCAATACCAAAATCTTAAACAAAGGCAAGATCACAAGGCAAAGCTTGTGAAAGTACAGATTTGTCGTTGTTCAGTCAACAAGTCATGTCCAACTCTTTGTAACCCCATGGACTATAGCACACCAGGCTCCTCTGTCCTCCACTATCTCCTGAGGTATGCTCAAATTCATGTCCATTGAGTCGGTGATGCTAACTATCTCATTCTGTGTCGCCCCCTTCTCCACCTACCTTCAGGGTCTTTTCCAACAAGCTGGCACTTCACATCAGGTGGCCAAAGTATTGGAGCTTCAGCATCAGTCCTTCCAAAGAATATTCAGTGTTGATTTCCTTTAAGATTGACTGGACTTCCCTGTAGCTCAAATGGTAAAGAATTTGCCTGCAATACGTGAGACCAGAGTTCGACCCCTGAGTCAGGAAGATCCTCTAGAGAAGGCAACAGCAATTCACTACAGTATTCTTGCCTGGAGAAACCCCAAGGACAGAGAAGCCTGGTGGGCTACGGTCTGTGGGGTCGCAAAGAGTTGGATACGACTGAGCGACTAACACATACAAGATTAACTAGTTTGATCTCCTTGCTGTCCAAGGAACTCTCAAGAGTCTTCTCCAACACCACAGTTTGAAAGCATCAATTCTTTGGCACTCAGCATTCCTTATGGTGAAATTCTCATATCCATGCATGACTACTGGAAAAATCATAGCTTTGACTAGATAGACTTAGTCAGCAAAGTGGTGTCTCTGCTTTTTAATACACTGCTGGATCCCATTCCCTGAATTTCAGATTCAGGAGGTCTGAGGTAGGAGCTGAGAATGTGCATTTCTAGCAGGTTACCAGGAGATGCTGATGCTGCTGATCTGGGGAACACAT
The DNA here is from genome assembly GCA_006408675.1 of Madoqua kirkii. Taxonomy (NCBI): domain Eukaryota; kingdom Metazoa; phylum Chordata; class Mammalia; order Artiodactyla; family Bovidae; genus Madoqua; species Madoqua kirkii. The sequence goes on along the minus strand of SJYC01021409.1, from coordinate 12,520 downwards.
GTTGAGGACCACTGATTCAGAGTCTATTCACCCTACTTCCTACCTCCACCCCACATCAAAATGAAGAAAAATAATTCCTTCTATGATGAAAGCAGAAACGGGCAGAAAAGCAGCCCCTGCACTACAAAATAAACCAATGTGTTGATTTATCTAACCCCCCTGTGGTTGGCTGAGTAATGCCCCCACAAGGACTCCACATCCTAATTCCCATAACCTGAGAGCATGTGACCTTATATGACACAAAGGATTTTGCAGATGTGATTAGGTTAAAGATCTTGACATGGTGGGAGACTGTGGTCCCCATATGCATCTTAATTTAAAAAGGCAATGTGGGGACTTTTCTGGTGGTCCAGTGGCTAGGACTCCATGCTCTCACTGCACAGTGCCCAGGTTTGATCCCTGGTCAGGGAACTAGGTCCCACATGCTTGTCGCAACTCAGAGTCCCCATGCGACAGTGAAGATCCCGCGAGCCACAGCTAACACTCGGTGCAACATACAATGGACTGTTTACTTAGCCATAAAATGGAATGAATTTGAGTCAGTTGTAGTCAGCTAGGTGAACCAAGAATGTGTTAAATGAAGCAAAGTAAGTCAGAAAGAGAAAACAAATACAGTATATTAAAGACACCACTTAGCAACTGAAAAACAACTACAAAACAGAAGGCAATATAACAGAAAGAGATTGGAGTGATGCACTTTGAAGACAGAGCAAACGGTCACAAACCATGGAACATGGTCAGGCAAGGTACTCTCCCCAAGAGCCTCCAGAAGCAGTGCAGCCCAGCTGACACCCTGACTTTAGCCCAGTAAAACTATCTGTACTTCTGTCTTCTATAACAGTAAGAGAATAAGTGTGTTACTCTAAGCCACTAAGTGTATGGTAATTTGTTACAGCAGCCAGAGGGAACCAATACACTCCCATCAGGTTATACACAGAATACCTGGGGGCACAGTGAAACAGACCACTGTGAACTGGGCCACGAGGACAAGGAGAGGCTCACAAAAGTCACAACACAGCCCTAGGCAGACACCTCTGCTATCAAAGGAAATGGGTACAATGTGTTTGGGTGGGTAACTAGTTGAGTTTGCTACAACTCAACATGCAGAAGAGGGAACTTCCCTGGTGGTCCAGCAGTTAACAATCTATCTTCCAATGCAAGGGACTCAGGCTCCATCCTTGGCAGGGAAAGTAAGATCCCACATGTCATAGGGCAACTAAGATCCAACACAGCCAAGTAAATTAGTTAAATTTAATTAAAAAAAATTTTTTTAACATGCAGAAGAGAGGTGACCACAAGTGACAGTAACTCATTCTGGCATGAATGTTTCAAGCAGGAATGGGGGTAAGAGGTGATATTAGCTAGAAAAGAAGAGTCCTCTCTCATCACCCAATAATTGATCTCCTGCAGAGAAGACAACCATTTCCCCACCTTGTTGATTTGCAATTTCTCATTGCTATGGGCTTAAGTGTAACCCCCAAATTCACATGCTGAAGCCCTAAACCCCCATGTGACCATGTTCAATGGCATGATCTTTAAGGAGGCAATTACGGTTAAATGAGGGCATAAGGCGGAGAAGGCAATGGCACCCCACTCCAGCACTCTTGCCTGGGAAATATCATGGGTGGAGGAGCCTCCTAGGCTACAGTCCATGGGTTCACTAAGAGTCGAGCACAACTGAGCGACTTCACTTTCACTTTTCACTTTCATGCATTGGAGAAGGAAATGGCAACCCACTCCAGTGTTCTTGCCTGGAGAATCCCAGGGACGGCGGAGCCTGGTGGGCTTCCATCTATCGGGTTGCACAGAGTCGGACACGACTGAAGCAACTTAGCAGCAGCAGCAGAGGGCATAAGGGTGAGGCCCTGAGTCACAGGACTGGTGTCCTTAAGAGAAGAGGAGGAGACACCAGGGGAGCGTGTACAGAAAACAGGTCATGAGAGGACACAGCAAGCAAGCCACCTGCAAGCCAGGAGGAAAGGTTGTGGAATCAATCCCACTCGCCCTGATCTTGGACTTCCGGCCTCCAAATCAAAGAAAGGAATTTTGCCACTTAAGCCACCCACTCTGCAGTGCTCTGTTATGACAGCCTGGCCACTGACATGCTCATTTAATTCAATTCTCTCATCTAAAAAAAAAAAAAAAAAACTTTATTTAAAAAAAATTTTTATTTATTTACAGCCACATGAGGCTTTCTCTACTTGCAACAAGAGGGGCTCCTCTCTCTCTAGTTGTGGTGCCCGGTCTTCTCACTGCAGTGGCTTCTCTCATTGTGGAGCACAGGCTCTAGGACAGGCAGGCTTCAGTAGCTGTGGTGCTCAGGCTTAGTTGCCCTGTAGCACGTGGAATCTCCCGGGACCAAGGATCGAACCCATGTCGCCTGTATTGGCAGGTGGAATCCTTACCACTGGACCACCAGGGAAGTCCCAACCCTCTCATTTTATAGGAGCGACCATGTCTGAGAGCCAGGAATGGGCTCTAGGAGCGCTCAGCCTCAAATCCTAGCCATGCTGGGGTCTGTCTACTCCCCTATGCAGCCGAGGGACACAGTCGCCGTAGGTCATGGGTGCTAGTTAGCCAATCACCTGCAGGCATCTCCTGGGCTTCTGCTGGAGTTGGTGCTATAGCAGGTTTTATTTTTTATCTCTGTGTTTGCTGTCTGAATTCAGACTACAGTGGACTGGCCAGTGTTCCCCTCTCCTCCCCACAGCTCCCACGGGCATTAGCATGGAAGAACCGTCCTCATAATGATGAGAGGAGGAGAAAACAAACTCATCAGCTTAATCAGAGAAATACAGTCTGCAGGCCAAGTGCTAATTCATCACAGCACCACCAACAAGAGACATTTGCTCAGCTTTCATTAGCCCAATGAACACAATACAGGAGCAATTGAGCATAAGAGGCAAAGAATGATAATTCCTTCCAAGGAGCCCCTGGGTGACAGTGGCTTTTTCATATGAATAAAGAGGAGCTGATTAATCAAAGACAGTGAATAAAGGCTGCTCGCTATCTGCCCAGACACAGCAAGATGGAAATTCGATAATGCCCCTGCCCCTTTCTGACTTTGGGACCCCCTCACTTCAGGATGAAATGCGACAAGAGTGAGGTTTTTTCATAAGGCAGCTGCTCAGCCATCTCAGCTTCATTCCTTTTCTAAATAATCAATACGCATGGATCACAGCTGCTATAAATGTCAAGCCACAATTTGTGGCAAACATCGGCTCAAATCAGTTCAGGCAGCTCCCGACCGGAGACCTCCCCCACTGCAGCCATGGCAGAATAATAAAGAACTCTCCAGACTGCAATGGCATTTTTCTTTCTATCCAGTCTCAGTACAAGAGGCTCAAGATTTTTTTTTTTAATCCTGCAGACTCCATGGGAAGGAGGGAGTTACGGTCTAAGATTTTTTGAAATGTTCAGTTGACCTTGGGAAGCTGAAGGACTTAAAGGGGATGGGAAATCATGGACCCTGATCTTTAAAAGCTGAACTCTTTGGGCAAAATGATCCATCACTCCCCAAGACCAACAGGCAAGAGCCATTATTTGGTGGAGGAGGTAATTCCCTGTGTCTGGGCCCCTGCTGCTTCCCAGGTGGCTCAGTGGTTTAAAAAAAAAAAAAAGTTAAAAAATCTGCCTGCTAATACAGAAGATGAAGGTTCAGTCCCTAGGTCAGGAAGATTTTCTGGAGGAGGAAATGGCAACCTACTCCAATCTTCTTGCCTGGAGAATTCCACAGACAGAGAAGCCTCACAAACTGTAGTCCATGGGGTCCTAAAGAGTCGGACATGACTGACCATGCATGTTCACACTGGGCCTCTGCATCTGCAATTCCCTTACCTTGTGATGGTTTCCTTCCTTCCTGCCCTGTGGTTAACTTTACTAGCTACCCTGGTTTCAGCTTGTTTCTTCCTCCAGGAAGTCTTCCCTGACTTCCATGGCTGAGTTGAGCATTTTCCATTGTGCTCCTTTAGTTCACGGCACAATAGGGAATCGCATTTTCACTTGCCAAGTGACACTTACACCTTATTCCAATAGCAGAAATAATGCCCTCTAGAAGGTCTCCTCCATCACTGCACACATCTTCCATGGGCTATCAGTCCAGAGACTTGTCCATTTTAGTCAAAGGGGTGGACACAGGACCAAAGACAAGTCAAATTCTCATGCCAAGACAACCTGATATTGATCAAGGTAAGGCAAACAGTGAGAATCAAAGGCATCAGCCCTGGAAAAGACCATCTGTGTTTCCTATTCCTTAGATCCCTCTAGCTGCTGCCCATTTCTGTCCTTCCCAAGCCTGGCTGTTCAGCTTTTTGCTCAGACCTGTGAACCATCCCAGAGCCTCCCAGTGCACACTGTCTTTGGCTGAGGTGAGCCAGACTTGGCTTCTGTTAACCAGAAGCCCTGAGGTGCTCTAACATCCCAACCCTCCCTCTGCAGCTACTGACAGAGAACAGTGGCTGTCACTCATCTTCATACCCTCCGCAACGAACACAGGATCTGGCGCCTGGCAACTGCTCACTGGTTTACTGAGTGGAAACTCCTTGTGCTGATCACTGAGTAATGCTGCTTTGATGTGCTGTATCAAGAGCTGTCAATCTGACACACAACACACACTGATGAATCTGCTTGGGATGCGAGTGCTGGGAGACAATGTGATAGACCAGAAAGACATCAGGCATCCAGCCACATGGACCTGAATTTGGAAGCCAACTCCAGAATTCATTACATATTACTCAAAAGCACAGAATTCACCTCTTTATCTCTGCATCCACAGCACTGTACCTGGCACCTGGGCAGGTGCTCAGGATGAGAGAAATAACAATATCTAAGAACTCATCACAAGCCAGTCTTACCTTCAGCATCCTTAGAGGAAGATCATGTAATTTCCTTCTCTGGACTCTTGAGATTTAAACATGTTTAAGAGTTTAAACAGGTTAAACATGTAACCCAGTTAGTGGTCATTATGTATCAACTTCCTCTCTGGTCAGAGTGTGTCCAACCTTCCATGTTTTCCCTAAGGCATAACCATATTGTGCAAGAAGAGACTTAGTTTAACTCTGCTGTCCCCACATCCTCCATCCCAGTTATGCAAGTCTACAGTCTGTAAGGGAGGAAAGACTTCTTCCCTCTACTCCTCAAGGTTTCCCAATGGGGCTTGCAAATTATGACCAACAAGATGTTGATTAACAACAGAAAAATAAATAGAAGTTTCTTAACAGCACATCTGATCATGGGAGAAAGTCAATGACCAGGACCTCAAAGAGGTGGTTAGAACTTAGGGTTTCTATAGCATTTTAACATAGAGAAGGCAATGGCACCCCACTCCAGTACTCTTGCCTAGAGAATCCCATGGACAGAGGAGCCTGGGGGCCTGCAGTCAATGGGGTCACAAAGAGTTGAACACAACTGAGCAACTTCACTTTCACTTTTCACTTTCCTGCATTGGAGAAGGAAATGGCAACCCACTCCAGTGTTCTTGCCTAGAGAATCCCAGGGATGGCAGAGTCTGGTGGGCTGCCGTCTATGGGGTTACACAGAGTTGGACACGACTGAAGCAGCAGCAGCATCTTACATTTGTCAAGAAGTGACAAGACAAAGGAAGTGGGTTTAGTGGTAGCAAACTGTGGGAAGGTAAATATATAGGGGAAAATAATGGAGGATAAGGGTTGATTTAGTAAGGTTTGCTAGGTAGATTCCTCTTGTGCCATCTCTGGACCAAAGAGAGTTAAGAGTTGTCCTGAGTGATTAAGAAGAGTAGAAAGGAGAAGGCAGAGGATTTGTCTTATGCCAGCTTCCTCTCAACTGCCTTCAGTTCAAAATAATCATTAAGTCAAAGTGGTACATTTTAAGGTTGTACACTCTGAACCCTTTGTGTCATACACAGAAGCAATGACCTAGGATGGGAAAGAAAAGTTAAAGTGTTGGTCACTCAGTCATGTCCGACTCTTTTTGACTCCATGGACATTAGCCTGCCAGGCTCCTTTGTCCATGGGATTCTCCAGGCAAGAATACTGGAGTGGGAAGTCCTCTTCTCCCAGGGATCTTCTCGACACTGAGTTCAAACCCAGGTCTCTTGTATTGCAGGTGGATTCTTCACTGTCTGAGCCACCGTGGAAGCCCATGACCTACGGTGCCAGTTATCTAATGACAGCTGTCCAGAATATAATCACCAGGACGCATGTGAATGCAAATGCAGTGTGAATGTAAAGAACATTCCAGAAAAATGCAAATATGCACATATTTACTTCAAATGATCTGGATCTGTACTTAGCTGCCCTGTTAATCTGATCTCTGAAAACTGTCCCACATCTCCTCTCACCTCCCAGAAGAGCTTAAGAAGTCATGTCTATCTGGAAGAGCAAACACTTTTCTTTATCTAGATCAAGGTCTGCAAAGTTTTTTGTTTTTGTTTTTTTTGCAAAGTCCCAGATAATAAATAACCTCCAGCCTGGTAATACCAGACCATCTTACCTGCCTCCTGGAAATCTGTATGCTGGTCAAGAAGCAACAGTTAGAACTAGACCTGGAACAACAGATTGGTTCCAAATAGGGAAATGAGTATGTCAAGGCTGTATAGTGTCACCCTGCTTATTTAACTTATTTGTTCTTTGGAAGGAATGATGCTAAAGCTGAAACTTCAGTACTTTGGCCACCTCATGCAAAGAGTTGACTCACTGGAAAAGACTGATGCTGGGAGGGATTGGGGGCAGGAGGAGAAGGGGATGACAGAGGATGAGATGGCTGGATGGCATCACTCTCTTGATGGACGTGAGTCTGAGTGAACTCCGGGAGTTGGTGATGGACAAGGAGGCCGGGCGTGCTGCAGTTTTGGGGTCGCAAAGAGTCAAAAACAACTGAGCAACTGAACTGAACTAAATGGCTAACTTTGGGTGAAAGTAGCAAGATGCTAAATTAGTCCATAATTTTTCAAGGTGATATAGAATTAATGGTGGTGCTCAGACTTAAATCCATGGCTATCCTACTCTAAGTGGTCATACTGTATCATGAGATAATGAGAGCCCCCAGGAGACAAAATCACCAGATGGGCCCCTTGAGTACTGAAGCCTGTGATTGGGGACAGTGTTTAAATTCAAAATCTCCTGTTATTATTCTGAAAACGCTCTGAATATCTTTAATGGACTGTAGGTTTTTTGTTCTCAGTGCAGTAAGGCAATTGAAAATATGTTGCAAAGAAGATGATTTTATATCTTTTAGCTAAAACTGTCATACTGAGTCAGCTACATCTAGGATGTCCTGTGACAAAATGCGTTGATAAATTCTGAAGAGTCTGAAAGTAAGAATGATACCCACTGTCTTGCTTGATTACCTGGGTGACCTGAAGAAGGTCATAGACACCAAAGTAGGTACAGTTTTCTAAAACTTTTAAGAAAAAATTACAAATTTATAATTAACTTCTAAACATTTTTTAAAACTGCTTTCATTGGGTCAGATGCACACACATATAACATACACACACACAACTACTTACACAACTACTTACACACACAAACACACACAATTTAATCCAAATTTAATGTATAATTACAGAAAGCAAATCAGTGGGTGCCTGGGGAAAGAAGTGGGAATAAGAGAAGGATTACAAAGGAGTATGAGGAAACTTTTAGGGATGATGAATATATTCATTATCTTGATTACGCTAGTGAAGTCACAGATATATGCATATGTCACAACTTATCAAATTGTATACTTTAAATATGTGCAAAGTTTATCCTTTACTATTTATACCCAGGAAACCTATTTTAAAAATATCCTTCAAAGACCACATTATATACACTCCCTTCTGGAACAAATACTCTATTTTTTTTCCTTTTAATGTTATCCTAAACATTTTCAATGCTTGTATCACAAGGAGTAAATATTGGTTTTTTTGACGGGGGGGCAGTTTAATGTATGAGAACATCTTAATATGCCCAAAATATTTTTATTCTTTATTATTTTCTACCAACTAATCCTAACACAATCCTGCCCTATATTAACATGCTATTTATAGACCAAATGAGTGAAAATTCCAGCATTTTCAATGGAAGTTTAACCTAATGACTCCTCATAGAGAAGAGCGGAGATTTATAGAAGTTGTCCAATCATCTGACTTCTCACAACAGCTGCTGTTTTGATAAACCAAGTGTCTTGTCTGCTGTTCCTAATGAAATGAGCAGCAGTGCCTTTCATTTTCCCTCTAGCTTCACTTTGAATCTACCTGAGTAGAAAGTAATGCATTTGAGAAAACAGAACATCTAGAAAAAAATTTCAGTTCTATGATAAATTGTTGATCTCAATAAAACTTTCTATCCCTGTGAGACTTGTTTTCTGTTATAGGAAAAGTAGCAATAGTCATACTTACTCCGTAACTACTTCACTGGTTTGATTTAAATGAAAGTACTAAGAGATAAAGTTTTCCTTCAGAGTTTTCTTCTCAGAGTATTAGGAAAGTCTGGACTCTGCTATTTCTGGCAAATTTATCTTCAGCATATTAATCTGCATTATAATTTCTTTTCTTCTTCCATTGGTAGGTATTTAACATGACTAAAGTTTGGTTATATCCTCTATAATTTTTTTCTTTAAAGACCACATAAACTTCCAGGAACTCTTATATCACTGCTCTACAGTTGAATTAAAGTCTAAAACTCAGACTGTCTAGAATTCTGTTCATACTTTTCAGTGCTCTAGATTTTCCTTTGGCTATCTTGGTGTCATTCAGGTGTGACAAATAATGATACTTCAACCTAGTTATTATTCTTGACATACTATTCCACTTATAAAACAAAGCTTCTAATTACCCATGCTCAGCACCTCAATGTTAAGCATTGTGTTAGGCCCGAAAAAGAGTCTCAGTAAATATCTACGGATGTTCCACACTCTTTGTCTTCCTTGGGAGACTCAGCATGGTTTGTTTAGAGTACCACATCACTTTAGATAGAGCTAAAATGCTAAGGGAAATTAGGAGTGAAAATCATGAGTGTTGATGATAAAAGATTATGTCTATGGGGAAGCCAGCATCAATTAATGGAGACATTCTACAGAGTGGGCCCAGTTGCAGAGAGACATTTATAGGTCTAGATAATGTCTGATAAGTATAACTGAGAATTACGAAGGGCACACTCATCACTGTATATTTCACATATTAGTTTCAGAGAAAAAGAGCAACAGACAGCTTGAGAGCAAAGCTGAGGGACTCAGAGAGAAAGTTGTCAGCTGCAGCAATAGGAAAAAGAAAGGTAAAGAAGTGTGGTTAGGTTCCTCAGAACATAGAAGAAGCTGGAACATCATTGAAGACTGTTAATCTGGCAGGCTAGATACATTTTGTTAATTCAGATGATTGTTTAAGGCTATTCATAAAGCTGACTCTTAATATACCTTATACCTTAATAGGGATTCATTAAGGAAATGACTTGTTACCATTCATGTGTCTAATGATTATGGCTTATTTCCTTAACCAGACATGCAATTCATTGCTTTAAATACCCAGCACTACAAGACTGTTTCTGTACTTTGCTTCATGAGATAAGCTTTCTTTATAGAAATGTTTCTATTCACTGGGAAGTAATAATATTTAAACATTTATAGTTTATAAAATAAAAAGAGCACACATTAAACACAAAGACAGTAACTTTTACTGTTAAAGCTATGGTTTTTCAGTGGCCCTCTATTTCATTTCTTTACTAAGTGATACATATGCAGTCCTGGTGGCAGATGACACAAAAATTAACACAGACAAAAAAAAGATTCAGAGATTTACCAAGGCTCGTGTATTTTTCTATATTATTATTGTCCCTTCTTAGCTTTATTAATGGTTTTAGCCCTGGTGACTCCATCAGTGAGCCTTTGGTCAGTCGAAGATATTCAAGTATTTTCAAACCCCCTGTATGTTATCTGGAACCATCTCCACATTACATGTTGACTTATTTGAGAAATATAAATGCTAGAGAGAGGCACTGTCATGGAGTCAAAGAAACCTAGTCTGGGAGTCCAAAGATACCAGCTCTAGCTCTGCTTCTGCCACCTGCGTAAGCTTGGAAAATCACTAAAAACTACCTAAGCCTGTATTTTGCTACCTCTAATATAGAGATGATACTTTCACTATCTCACAAAGTTACTGTAAAAATCATATACATTCATTTTAGCCAGTATTTGTTCTCCTGTGCCTGTCATAAGGTCTGCCACTCATGACAGCATATATGATATTTACTATAAAATTTTAAATATTTTATGACATCATACTAGGTTTGCTGTCTTTATGTAGTTTTTAATTATAACATCTAGGAATCTGGCAATCCTGTTAATTCCTTCTGGCCAATAAAGGATGTTGATATTTGCAAATCTAAGTTTCTCATGTTGTTCCAGTAGGATATAGGAAGATTGAAACTAAAAATATGGGAAAAACACCAGACAAATATAAACAAAAATAAAACTGATCTAACTATGTTAATATAAAGAAAGCTAATTTTAAGGCAGAAAAATATGGCTAGAAATTAAATATTACATAAATTGTCAAAAGGTTTAATAGATATACAATAATGCTAAATTCATTAACAGAAAACAAAGCATTTCAGATACAAAGGGAAGTGGATAAATCAATTTATAAATAAGTTTGATATTTTCTTTGAAATTTCAAAGCTGTTTCTCTTGGTAAATGATATATGAAGAAGACAAAATATTTGGTAAGCATATATATTTGAAAATGTCTTCCTAAATGAGTATATAAAACTGTTAGGGACTAGCTGCCGATAGAGACCACCAGTCGGAGGTTTAGAAAAAAAGAATTTATTGGCAAGTTCTGATCCGGGCCCCTGCCAAGCCAATCGAGGGTGGGGAGCCCCAATTCCTCGTTTTGGAAGCTTTTTATCTTTGAACAGAGGGGAGGAGCGGGGCAAGGCCAGCTGGCGAAGCATGATAGAGTATCAGGCAAGTCAGGCGCTATCACCGGTTTTGACATTTGCAGTATGCAGCAAGATACTGTTGTTGTTGTTTTTTTTCCTGAGTTAGGCCCCCTTTCTCAAGCGTTGAGCACACCTTGTAGCTACACCTGGTAAATTTTTACCCTGGGGACAAAGCCTCGGGACTTTCTGCCTAGATTACCTCTGATTGAGCTGCCCTGCCCCCTTCCTGTCCGGGGAGGGGGAGGGGGTTGTTTTGCCCTGAGCTCTTAGTGAGGAGATTTTGTTCCCCCTCTACAAAAACTATATACTGAATGCTGGGGTCCAGCCCCGGTGGATCCAGGGTGATTTGAAGGGGAGACGGATAGGCGAGGAAAAACTTATTTATAAGCGATATAAGATTAGGAAGAAATAGTACTATGTTAGGCCGCCGGCACCCGTTTGAATATTGGAGAGTGCCCCGCCTTGGGCTCTCTCTCTCACGGATCTTAAAAGCCAGGACAAGTAAGTAGACATGGTGATCCTCCACATTCCAAGGGATCAGCCTGAAAAGGAGAGGGACGGAGCAAGAGAAAGAATCCACACGGGGGAGGCCAGGCTTGTGCAAAAACCCCTTCTAACTTTATTATTAAAAAGGTGTGTATATACCCTAAATTTTACATAATGGGAGATACAGAGTCACGCAGGGGCAGCAGTCCTGACTCTTTCTGTATATCTTCTTGTACACAAAAGGTCTCAGGTGATTTACACTATCTTCTGGCCAGGAGGCTTGCTTTTTTGGCTCTTTTCCTTAGTGAATGTTAATCTCATTTCCCCTGAAGTGTTTTTCTTTAATCTGCATCTCCTTAAAGCACTAAAGTTACATCTCTATAGAACAAAGGTGCAGTGGGTTATAACAAAGAAGGTACTTAAAGATCTAATGTTGCTACTTGTTTTTTCTATATACCAACTATATCAACAAATAAAAGATATGAAAATTTGGCAGCAAGTATTGGCTCAACAAATGAAACCTTTAATCAGTCCTCTTCTAATGATTTTGACTCCTCAGAAGCCCCTACATTCCCAGGATGTTTTAAGCTTTCTGTGCCTCCTGCAATCAGAGGTCTCAAACAATCACATGTACAACTATGAGTCCTGCAGGCAGGCTAGAAAGCCATCAGAGGGGTTTTTGGATTGAAACACTCGTACTATGCCCAGGAGATTTATTATCTAAAAGCTCAAAATTAATTTTTTTTCCAGAAAAAGGTGATGAGGGGACCGCCCCCTGTTAATGACAGAAGAGTAAGTGGAAAGCATGACACAGTAAACAGGCAGACTCTGCTCTCGCGGGTGGACGCTCAGGAAATTCCTGGGGGAACCCCTGAAGCTTGATCACGTCCTTGAGTTTTGTCAGGCTTCCTTCCTCATGACCTTGTCACAGGCAGGATTCCTCACGCTGGCCACTGGCAACTGAATGCTTTGAAAATAAAGAGTATTTTTCAAGGCCACATGGAACAGTTATAAAAATTGAATAAATATTCAGTTCAGTTCAGTCCCTCAGTCGTGTCCAACTCTTTGCAACCCCATGAATCATAGCACACCAGGCCTCCCTGTCCATCACCAACTCCTAGAGTTCACTCAGACTC